>JAVSCE010021539.1:0-105027 GCA_032199065.1 Smutsia gigantea
AATTACTCTTGTTTGTAAATTTCTGAAGATCTAGAAACTAGTTGGTAAACTGTGTCATTTTAATAAGCATAATATAATCACTCCATGTTTTGTTCTGTTTGCAGGCAGGAATTTAGATAAGGATATCCTTAAACAACTATTTATAGCTACTGTGACTGAAACAGAGAAATGGTGGACAACACCTTTCAAAGAAGATCAAGTTTGTCCATAACACTAGGAGCATCTTATCAAAAGCACTGGTTAATAAAATTGGGAATAAGTTTCCTACTGGATATATGTCAAGCATATATTCTTTGCATTACTTCTGCTTTGAATTCCAATGTACTTTAAAACAGTGTTTATTATAGAGTACAGAAAATATAGTGAACAGTACTCTAAAACATTTGACATTCATACAATAAAATATCTTCTCAAGTGTTTTGTGTGTATAGACAGATGTTTCACAGAAATATCTTTCAGACTTGGCTTTGGAATTTACTTATGCTGAATTTTTCACCCTTGAAAGTTATTTATAATAATAATGTTAAGACTAACTTCAACATTGTCATTTTCCCTTAGAACTAATTTCATGTATAAAATTTTATTGTTATTAACACAAAATTTTTTTTAATGTCACCATTTTAATTAAATGAAAGAAAAAATTTGTAGCTAGAGACTTATAAGTGGATGAAGTCTGAGTTAAAGAAATTAATTGAAACCATTTCTTGTTCTTAGCCAATTCGAAGCTTTGCTGGTAGTCAGGGTAATGGAACTTCAGCTATTCACTTTGTAAAATATTTAGAAGATTCCAATTGTAGAGTTTTTAATTTTAAGTAGATTTTACTACTGGTATTCAATTTCACCTTAGTTTTTTTGTATTTCTTTAATTTTCAATATAAGCTAAACAGTGATGAGGTACAAAACTTCAGATATAACTGCAGATTTACATTGTTTCCCAAAGTGAATTATTTTCCAGTGATGATAGTCATAATTTAAGCTACTTCTTCAGGAGACTTAAGAACTTGCCATAAATATCAAGGAAAGGTTTTATTTTTATAATGTGTGTTTTAAATAAACATCATTCTTATTTATTGTAATGCAGCTTGCTTTTTAAAAAAGTCAACTATTAGTCTTGAATCTTTCCGTGACAGTGCAAAAAAATATGTCTTATTCTTTAACTGCTGCATAAAAATTCATAGTATAACATAGAGTACATTCATTTAAAAAAACATTTGGGACCTTCCAGTTTGCCCAGGTATTAGTGCTGGGGCTGAAATTGCACATGACAGACAAAGGTCAGATCCTCATAATAAGATAAATAAGGAAAATAAGAGGTTATCCCTAAGAAGGCCAGTAAAAATAAAGACTGAGTTTAGGTTGAGTGGTCATAGAAAGCCTCTCTGAGGAAAGGTGGTGTTTAAATTGAGAATGGAATTAAAAAGAGGCGCTCATGCAGTGTAGGGGAAGAAGGTTCTGCACTGAGGGAGTTTGCGGGAGAGGCCCTTTTGGTGGGAACCAGCATAGTCTGTTTTAACACTGGGAAGAAGGCAAGGGTAGCAGGTTAGAAAGCCAGTGTATGAATTGGAATTGGTATTGTGAGCCAGGGCCAGGACTATTGCTCCTTACAGGAGAGTTAAAATACTTGGATTATTCTGAATGCCCTGGAAAGTGGCTAAAGGTTTTAAGCTGGAGAAGTGATGTGGTTTTGATCACTGTGGCAAATAAACCAATTTTCTGTGCCTAAAATTGCAAAAAGTGCTGCAGTGAACTTTATCACTGGGGATACCTTTTTGTTCTTATGTGAGAATGTTTCTCTAGAATTGATATGTAAGGATGGAATCGCTAGCTTCCAGGATATAGGCTTTCTAAGTTTTAAATAGATATGGTAAATTGTCCTCCCAAATGGCTGAATCACATACAGTACTGTATGAAAATACCCATTTTTCCAAACCTAGCTAATGCATTTTAACCTTTACACATCTGATGGAATGGCATCTCATGGTTTTGAATTTATATTGTATTTTTATACTGTTTGTACAAACTTTTAAAGAAGTACTGTCCTGTTCTTCACTCTTACTTTTCCCCACGCGAAGTATTTTTCAATGATCAGAGCCATTATCAGTTGAACCTGCACTTCAGAGAGGACTTTGGGACTTGCCATAGATATCCTCAAGTCAAGATTTTTTTAGTAATGCAAAGCACTAACTAAATGTATCCTGTTACTCTGTTAACTACAGAAAATTGGCACAGTATTGATGATAATCAAGGTTTAGGCATAGTTCATCTAAAACTTTATAGTTTACTGAGTAATACAGGATAAATTACTAAATCTCACTGAACCTTTGTCTCTTTTTTCATAAAATGTAGAGTAAAATGTAAATCTCTTGATTTTTCCAGAAATTAATTCAAAACACAGAGTCTCAGTAAATGTGAATTCTCCTTTTCCAGCAAGGCTTGATTAAAAAAAGACAAAACATAAGCTTCTGCACACCTTCTTAAAGCAAATGGTTGTTCTTTAGACTTTTTCCAGCTTTTAGTGAAAAGAACAACATTGGTACTGAGCACAAGATAACTGTAGAAATGGTCAGCACAGGGTGTGAGGGAAGACTAAGTGATTGAAAGGGTTTGTGAGTCTTAGATCATGAAGTTTGAAGGGAATTACCAACAAAATAAGGCTAAAAGGCCCTTAAACATTTATGGGCTTGGTTGCTTGCTACAAATTAAATAATTGTCTCCTTTGTATTACTACTAGTGTAGGTGGGAAAACTAGATTGCTTTGAAATGACTCCCAATTCTAGAAATGCCATACACTCTGCAGGTAATGTTGAAAAATCAATTTTGCCTTTCAGTGTCTAGCAACTTGTCTTGCTTTAATGAAAAAACGAAGATACTTTTTTTTCAGAATTAATATTAGAATCGACTTTACTTAATATTAGAGTCAACATTAACTGTTGACCAAATTGCCTTAATTTTTAGAGTGAAATGGAGAGAAACCAGACATCATAATCCTTTCTGTAGATTAGAAAGGTTTGGTTTTTCTAACGAGGATGGAGTTTTGTGAGCCCCTGCTAGGTTTGTTAAGAAAAAAACCTATTCAGCATTAGGAAAGAAGTAATCATCAAATATTATTGAATGCCCACTATACACTAGGCCTATGTTAAATGTTGCAGAAGCTACAAAGTAAGCCTTTTGATTCTTTTTATTTTTTTATTATTTTTTTAATTATGTATTTTATTTACTCAGTATAGCCAAAATATTATCATGTAACTGATATAGAAAGTTATTAATAAGATATTTTATATTATTTTTTTAATAAGTTTATTTTGATATCATTAATCTACAATTAAATGAGTAATATTATGGTGATTACACTACCCCCTTCATCAGGTCCCCACCCAACCCCATTACAGTCACTGTCCATCAGCGTAGTGAGATGCCATAGAGTCACTACTTGTCCTCTCTGGGTTGTACAGCCCTCCCCGTGCCCCCCAACATTACATCTGCTAATCGTAATGTCCCTTCTTCCCCCTTGCTCCTCCCTTCCCACCCATCCTCCCCAGTCCCTTTCCCTTTGGTAACTATTAGTCCGTTCTTGGGTTCTGTGAGTCTCCTGCTGTTTTATTCCTTCAGTTTTTTTTTTTCCTTAGTTCTTATACTCCACATATGAGTGAAATCATTTGGTACTTGTCTTTTTCAGCTTGGCTTATTTCACTGAGCATAATACCCTCTAGCTCCATCCATGTTGTTGCAAATGGTAGGATTTGTTTTCTTCTTATGGCTGAATAATATTCAATTGTGTATATGTACCACATCTTCTTTATCCATTCATCTACTGATGGACACTTAGGTTGCTTCCATTTCTTGGCTATTGTAAATAGTGCTGCGATAAACATAGGGTGCATCTGTCTTTTTCAAATTGGGCTGCTGCATTCTTAGGGTAAATTCCTAGGAGTAGAATTCCTGGGACAAATGGTATTTCTATTTTGAGTTTTTTGAGGAACCTCCATACTGCTTTCCACAATGGTTGAACTAATTTGCAGTCCCACCAGCAGTGCAGGAGGGTTCCCTTTTCTCCACATCCTCGCCAACATTTGTTGTTGTTTGTGTTTTGGATGTTGGCCATCCTCACTGGTGTGAGGTAATATCTCATTGTGGTTTTAATCTGCATTTCTCTGATGATTAGCGATGTGGAGCATCTTTTCATGTGCCTGTTGGCCATCTGAATTTCTTCTTTGGAGAAGTGTCTATTCATGTCCTCTGCCCATTTCTTAATTGGATTATTTGCTTTTTGTTTGTTGAGGTGCCTGAGTTCTTTATATATTTTGGATGTCAACCCCTTATCGGATACGTCATTTATGAATATATTCTCCCATACTGTAGGAAGTCTTTTTGTTCTGCTGATGGTGTCCTTTGCTGTACAGAAGCTTTTCAGCTTCATATAGTCCCACTTGTTCATTTTTGCTTTTGTTTCCCTTGCTCGATTCTTTTTATTTTTGAGAGGGGAACAAATGTCTTTATTTATTCATTCCTGGTTTCACCCCAGCCTTTTGATTCTTGAGGCAATACTAAAGAATTAATGGGACTGGACAATAAGATTCTTTCCTTTTTTTTTTTTGTAAGTGACTCATCATAATGGAGTCTTTCCAAAGCATTCAACTTAGTTTTCATTGATACAGCTCCTTGTTTAACATTAATATATCTGTATAACAACTTTACTTAGGTAAAATCCACATGGTATAAAAGTTACCTTTTAAAGTGTACAATTCATGGCTTTACTATACCCACTGGTAGTGGTAACTATTACCACTTTCTAATTCCAGAATTAGAAAAAACATCACTCCCAGAAAAAGCTCTGTATCCATTATCAGATTCCCCATTTTACCCAGTCCTCCCTAGATCCCAGCAGCCACTAATTTATTTTCTGACCCTATAGATTTGCCTGTTTGGACTCCTTTCATTTACCACAACATTTTTCAGTCTCATCCATTTTGTAGCATGTTATCAGCACTTTGTTTCTTTTTATTACTGAATAAAATTACTCTATTTATATGCCACATTTTTTTATCCACTTACCAGTTGATGGAATTTGAGTTTCTCCTTTTTGACTAATAAGCCCTTTGCCCCCTCTAATTTTTTAAAATTAATAGAATGTAATTTTCAAAACATTTACAGAAAGTGAGCAGATAGTACAAGAGTTCATGTATCCACCTTTTACACTGCCCCCCCCATTAACATACTACAAAAATGTGGTACATGTGTTATAATTAGTGAACCAATTAGTGATACCTTATTAACTAAAGTCTGCAGTTTATTCAGATATCCTTTTTTACCTAATGTCCTTTTTCTGTTCCAGGATCCCATCCAGGATACCACATTATAGTCAGTCATGTTTCTATAGACTCCTCTTGGCTGTGATGGTTTCTTAGACTTTCCTTGTTTTGGTAACTTAGTTTTGAGGAGTACTGTTGAGGTACATAATTCGTCTGATATTTTTCTCTTGATTGGATGTGTTTTTGGGAGGAAGATCACAGAGTGCCATTTTCATCACATCATATCAAGGGTATATACTATAAATCATAACATGATTTATGACTTTTGATGTTGATGTTGATAACCTGGCTAAAGTGTTTGTCAGGTTTTCCATTGTAAGGTTACTGTACTCCCCCCAACCTCCATACTGTACTCTTTGGAAGGAATACATGCTGCCTACAGTAAAGGAGTGAGGTGTTATGCTCTACCTACCTTCTGCAAGGGAGATTTTCCTTTTTCTCCCCATTTATTAACTTATTTGTTATCAGTATAGACAGGTGGATACTTATTTTATACGTGGGGCTATAATCTTTTATTATAGCTATTAATCCTTTGTTGAAGGATTAATAGCTATAATACTTACTTGCTGCTCAAATAGTCTCAACTTTGGCCACTGGGGCCCCTTTGAGTTGTCTCCTGTGCCACCTTTGACAGAATTCCATCAATAGGGGTTGTTTTGTTTAGGGAGCCCATACTTTTCTCCTTTCATTTGTAAATAACTGAAATCACCATAGAAGTTGACTACTGGAAAACTAACAATACTCCCTTTGCCAGGTAATTGGATTCCTATGATGTGGAGGGAAGAAATGTGCCTTACCTGCAGGGGGTTGAGGGGGAGGCATCTGGGAATCTAAGACTGAATAAGACACCTGTCCCTGCCTTCCTGAAGTTTAATTTAGTAGATCACACAAGTAGTAATTAGTAAATTTGGGATTCAAACACAAATCTGTTAGACTCACACCCTTCTGTTGTTTGTCCTACTTCAAGCTATGTAATAACTGAGAAGCCTTAGAGGGTAAAAACCTCAGGAGTAGAGGATAAGACTTGCAAGGAAGTTGTTTTCAAAATTTTACCCTGAAGGGACTAGCTACTTTAAGCTACTTTTTGTTGTATTTTGCATTTTAGTGGGATTCTGACTTCTCCCTGGAAATTCATGGCATTTTACAAACACTAATGGAGGATTTACAATGTGGCAATTAATAGTATAATACAGTATTTTTTAATGCTGCATTTTTAGTAGATGCTACCTCAAATTCTTTTCACTAGTAGGTGGATGTTAAATCATGAGTATATACTGCTGCTCAGTATTTTACTGAGATCCCATTGATATAATAACATCCCTATTTATGTAATACATAATAAGTTATTCCACTGTACTACTTTAGTTTCTGAGCTGATTTAAATGAAGCCAATAGAAAAATCTTGTTACTTCCAAGGGTGTCAAGTGAGTTAAACAGCTTTTCTGTTATGTCACTCTCTTCCAGTGTCAAGTGGCAAACTAGTGATTTACAGACACTGAAACTGCACCTCCTCCTTAGCCTCATTTAAGTTTCAAGTTTAGTATTCATTATTATAGTAACCATACTTAATGTTGGCTGTTTTTAAAAGAAGGAAGGAAGGAAGGGAGAGAGAAAAAGGGAGAAAGGGTCAGAGGTGAGGCTGATCTACTGGGTGCATCCCTTATAGTTGTGGGGCCATTTTTGTGAAAACAGTTTTCACACTAGGTCTGTACTGGTTAGTATGTGGCAAAATCAACTCAGTTGGTCATGGCCATTTTAAAATAGAAGAAAAAATACTGGTGATCACTTGTTTTATGAAACCCATTTTAGTTATATGTCTGTATATATGCAAGATCATAGTATACAATGCATTTCATATGTTGTTAAATGATCATATAAGTTTGAGGATCGCTGATATAAGGGAACTTCTCTTCAACCCTCCTGCTTTCTCTCCAATCTGAATTTCAACAACTTAATGCCAAGGTATTTCAGACTTTTTTTTTAAACTTGAGCCATTTTGAGGAGCTGATGTGAGGTAGCAGGAACCGTTCGACACATCTTCACTTGGGAATATAGTTAGAACATTAAAGATATTTCAGCTCATCATTCTGGATGAGGGCAGAATCTACCAACAAAAACGGGTGATTGGCCGGCTATTAAACACAAAAACAAGCTTTGTTACACATCCTTTTACAGTGGGACACCAAGCATATTTCATTGTGCTCCTCCCCGCCCCCCCTCCCCCATTTCTAACCTCCAGGAGAAAGGTCTGAATATCGAGGAGGCTGTAGATTTCCTATTTTCCTATTTTTTTTTTTAAATCTGAGCGTTAACAGAGCACCTTCCTTGGTGGCTGGTGTAAGGAGGAGGGGGCTTAAGGCTCTTGCCCTGTTGGTTAATGCGCAGAGGACCCTCATCATTGGACTGCGTTGGGAGGAAGTGGGAGCGCTCCGAGGTACTGCAAGAAGGGGTATAAAGGAGGGAGTCCACAACACAGGGACCCAAGAAGCTTTAATAAGAGGCAAGTGCATCTTTGCTGGCCGGTGTTGGAAAGGAGGAGAAACCAGTAGAAGGAAAGAACACCACTTAAAAGGGTAACCACAAACGTTCGAGCTTTTTGGACGGCTTTTAGCCCAGACTTCCAGCCCAGCCCACCCTGAGCCAGGTGAGCGGCCGCCACTTCCCCTTTGTGTGCGGGACCAGCTCCTCCATGAACTTGCCCAGAGATGAACGCCCTCGCTCCACACCGCCGCGCAGGCTCCGGGGCTCCGACCGGGAAGACGGTGAGATCGATGTCCTGGGAGAGGAGGAAGATGGAGACGAGGAAGAGGAAGACAAGGACGCTGAGGCGAGCCAGAGATCCCTAGAGCAGTTGCACCAGCCGAGGCCTCAGCAGGCGCGGCCAGGCGCGGGCGCGCTTTCCCGAGAATGCACCGAGGGCGGCGGCGGCACCAAGTTCCGGGCGTCCACGAGGTCTGTGGCGGCCTCTGGGGACGCCCCGCAGCCGGCGAAGCCCCCCTACTCGTACATCGCGCTCATCACCATGGCCATCCTGCAGAGCCCGCACAAGCGTCTAACGCTCAGTGGTATATGCGCCTTCATCAGCGGCCGCTTCCCCTACTACCGCCGCAAGTTCCCGGCCTGGCAGAACAGCATCCGCCACAACCTGTCGCTCAACGACTGCTTCGTCAAGATCCCCCGCGAGCCGGGCCACCCAGGAAAGGGCAACTACTGGAGCTTGGACCCCGCATCCCAGGACATGTTCGACAATGGCAGCTTCCTCCGGCGCCGGAAGCGCTTCAAGCGCCTCCGCCCGCCCCCGGGAGCCCACCTGCACCACCCCTTCCCTCTGCTCGCTGCGCCCGCCGCCCTGCACGGCCCCTATCCGGGACTGCTGCTCGGGCACCCGGCCCCGCCGCAGCCTGTCCCAGGGGCCTACCCACCTGCCGCCCCCGGGAGCCGTCAATGCGCGCTATTTCAACCTCATCCCCCTCGCTACCTGCTGTTCTCCGCTCCGGCCTCTGCTGAGACTCCGAAGAAAGCGCAAGACTCAGACCTGGCCACTCCCGGCGCCTTCCAGGCACTGCAGCCCTTGCAGGGCCCCCAACCTTGGGAGGAGGGCAAGGGGCTGGCACCGCGGCCGGGGGGTGGATGCACCTCCTTCAGCATCGAAAATATCATGCGAAGTGTCCGAGGAAGGGCTATGGGCGCCGCGCAGACTCAGCCCTCGACCTCGTGGGGCTACTGCCACCTGCTGCAGCGCCCATCGTGCTTGTTGCGTCCCCAGGCCGCTTGCCCCTTGCTGCAGGCGTCCGCCGCCGCCGCCGCCGCCCGGACGATTTTGCAGCAGCCGCAGGGGCAGCAAGGGGACTCGGCCAGCAGCTGCGCTCCCGACAAGGGCGCAGTGCTCGGTCGGCGCCTCTCGGTAGCCGAGGCGCTTCTGGGGCGTCAGCCACGAGCAGAGAGCTCCAGGCTGACGTCGATGGTCGCCCTTTTGGGCACAGAAGATACCTCGCCGGCTTTTTGAGTAGCACCCACACCCTGCCCTGTAGCTGCCTCCGCGGGGCGCATCGCGAGCCAAGCTGGAGGGCAGAGCAACTTCAGGTCCCGCTCTCCACGCGGTCTGCCCTTGCGCACACCACCCTGCTCTGCCAGGACTAGGTGTATGCATCTGAATTCTGCAGGAGAAGTGCAGATTTCGGTTCGCCGCAAAATATTTACGAAGGAAAAATTGGATTCTGTTCCCCTGAGACAACTTGAACGTAAACTTCCTATGTCGTCAAGTCTGACCTTTTCTTTTCTAGCCTCCACTTGTGTTTTCTAGGGCTTTTCCGATTTGCACATTTCCAGAGGAATTATGAACGTGAGTGGGGCGTTCTGTTCTGGTATTAAAACAAAAGCAAAGAGAACACAATGGCCAATGCATAACATGTTTCCTTTTCTTCACTCCTGAGGAACTGCGGGTATTAGGTATTATTCCCAAGCTCAAGCTCTGTATGTCTTCCCGAAGTCGATGTGTAATATAAATAGAACTTTCATTTCAGGGCATTTATTTCTAATTTGTGTGTCTGATGTGCCATCTTTTGTGGAGAGATGTTAAAAGTAAACCTAGCTATATAGACTAAATAAAATGCTAAATCACCACACTACATCATTTATTTTATATTACTTCCTTTTATTTGCTTTCTAAATGGAACTTCTTCTAAAACCGTTCTTTCCTGCCGATTAAATTTAGTGTTACAATTCATATTCATTATAGATATCAGAAACAATCCATTTTCAAAACGTCTTTTAAAATTTCTGTGTATTTGAAGTTGAAAAAGCCCTGGCTTTTAAAATGGGATTTAATATTTGTGAAATCTGTGGAAGAAAAAGAATTGAAGGACATGTGAATACTTTCTCCATTTGTTTTTCACCTTTCTAAAGATGTTTTTTTCCTCTGAATAAACTGGAGGACCATTTGAGATCAGTTTGGAATGTAGTGGCCAATATTTATTAGGGAAAAGTAAAAAGCTATTAAGAAAGTCTTAGAAAATTTCAAAACCAGGGCTCAGAACTAGGAAATACAAAATAAAGCATTCGTGTCTTGGACATTTACAATTTAAAACACTCTCTCTCCAGGTAGGTGGCTTCTACAGGCTCCTAATCCATTTCTTCAGAACAGAACTAACTTTTGCTTTTTTGTTCCGAAAAGAATATCTTCAAGGACTTTGCAACCAGAAAGGTTTCACTGTTACTCGGCTTCAGGTGACTGGGTGGGAGGGAAACAGGATGAAGACGCTTGTCCCCAATATTCCCCAGGGAAAGCAAGTTTCTAGAGACTCGACGCTCTCCCTGTCCTGAGCAGGATTCACGGTTCCGAACTGCATTCCATGTCGCTTTGAAAGAAATCACTCCGTGTGAGGTCTTTCCTCTTCATCTACTCCCCAGCTTCAGATTTTAATTTCTCATTAGAGGATCGAGGGAAGACACAGAACACTTTCTTACAGCCGTTTACTGGTCCTTTTTACGCCAGCTTCTCAGCCTATCACTTGAACTTCTTCCTGTCTGTGATCCCCACCTCCTCCCGGCGCGCAGTAGTAAGGTTCCCGGGATGTTCTGGAAAGTTCCCAAGCCCAGCCCGTGGGAACCGCCAGGACGTGAGTTTCCAACGCTATCCTTCGCCCGGCACTTGTAGCCCTCGCCCACAGAGCAAGCACCACCAGGTGTTCCCTCCATTGGCCCCTACCCTCGGGTGCAGGCGATCCCAATACCCACCCCCTTCCCTTTATTCAACTTTCCCTCCTTCGGTTTTGCCCAGTCTTGAACTCAGTGTGCCTCACCCTCAGCGCCCTAGGTTTCAGATCCTGTTAGCAAATTCTATAGGTCTGGGCAACCTAAGAGGTTGGCAGCAAGCCGAGAATAAAGGGAGCCTATTACTTGCCAAGAACTCTCCCGTTCACATTCGAAATGTCCCTAGGCCTATACGTTCATTTATTTGGTCAACTAACGTCGTCGGAGTGACGGGTACAGCCGCCCAGAGCCCAGAGCCAGGACACTGTGGAGGTTTTTCTGGCGCGCCTTTCGCCGCACAGGAGTCGCCGAACTTTCTTCCTTCCCTTCCGCCCCAGGCCAAATGAGCACGGCCACGAACGTGGGCGAACGAGGGTCAGAAGCTGACGCTCAAGCTCCACATTTTTATATAATGAAACCTTGTCGAAATGAATTTAAAACAAACGTCGACCCGGTGTAAGAAATCAAACGTTCTCCAATCGAACTTGGGACCCGACGCTCCGCGACCGCGTGGAGAAGTCACGCCCTCTGGGGGCCCCCGCCGCGTGGCGCCCGGAGCCGACCGGGGCCTGGGGGCCGCTGCCACAGGAAGTCCACCAATAACAACGAGCACGGGCCAAGCCCTCACGGCTGGCCCCGCGGGCGCGTTCCCGGCGCTGGGGCGTCCGGAGGATGCAGACGGCGCGGCGTGCCCGGTGCGGTGTCCAGGCCCGGCCGCGTTCAGGGCCGCGCCAAGAGCCCGCAGCTCTGGATCGCAGGCCGCATCCCCGCGGTCCCGGGCTTCAGTCCGCCCCGTGGCCTTGGGCAAGGACGCGGGCCCATGTTACACCTTTGGGCTTAAGGCTTCCTACCTGGGCGAAGGGAGGGAGGGGCGGGTCGGGTTAGTCTTCTGGACTCCAGGCTGACAGAACGCGACCAGAGCTGCCGGGGAGCGGAACCTAAGGGCTGAAGCAGAGCGCAAAGGGGCTGGGAGGCGCAGGAGGGCTGGGCTGGACCGGAGGGAAGCTGGGGAAAGGCGTCTCCCACGCGTCCTGCCGGCAGGTAACAACACTAAGCACAGCCACAGCAGCGGCTGACCGTTACGCCGGCTGCCTGTGCGCCGGGCACTGGGTTCCCCTTTAGCCCTCCCAGCACCCAGTGAAGAAAACCCTTTGGAATCCCCGTGATCCAGAGAAGAAATTTGCGATTCAGACAAATTAAGAAATTCGCCGGAGGATCCTTAGACGATGACACCAGACGCTTATTTGGCTTCTGAACCACTATCCCCATGGGCGCCCGCGGCCTTTTACGGGGACCGCGCAGCCGACCCCGTCCCTGCCGCTGCCCGCGGGCCCGGAAGCGCTCCTCTCCCAGAGCCCCGGATGCTCCGAGGGCCTCGTGCCGTCCGTTCCCCAGCCGCGCCCCGCAAGCGCCGCGTCTCCCCCGTGAGGAGGTCACGGCCCGGCCCGCGCCTGACCAGAAGGTTCCACCTAACAGCCCAAGCTTGCCAGTGAGGAGTCAGAAGAACCTCGACATTGCGTCCTTTTTCCCCAAGCATGGTTTTCGTTCTCTTTCCTCTCCTGGTCCTCAAGAACCCAGGCTCCCCGTCCGCCTTCGGGCCCGGAGCCGCCGCCTCCCCTCGGCGGTGATAGTAGGCAAGTCGCTGCCCCGGCCAAGCCGCCATTCCTCTCCCGAATGGTGACCCTGCGCCCCACTTCGCGCCCGCGCCGGTCGCTGAATCTTGACGGTGTGGAGGGGTCGTGATGCGCCCAGGGAGTTGGGCGGCCCAGGGTTGGGGAGAGGAGAAGGAGGGGTGCGGGGCGCTGGGCTGGGGAGGAACCTGCCCTCAGTTCACCGGCAGGTCCCCCGGTCCCGGCCCCTCAGAGTGGGGGTGGAGGTGGGGCCCCTACAGGGAAGGAGAGCGCGCACGTGGGGCGAGGGCGGACTGGACCCCCCGAGGTGGCCAAGGCTGTGAGTCTAGGTGCCTGTCGGAGGCCCCAGGCCCCGCTCTGGCACCGCAGGAGCGTTGTATGCTGCATACATGGGGCATCCAAAATGTTTAGTATTTGCTTATTCAGGTGAATGTAGCTAATGAATCGGGAACCTCATCTCCTGTCTGTCTAAACCAGACTCCCCTGTTCCTTTCATTTTGACTTAAAAGCAATAACACACGGTAGAAAAATCTAGAGAAACGGTAGAAAAATCTAGAGAAACGGTAGAAACGACGAGAAAAAAATAGAATGAAAATGGTAATGTGAACAAGGCTGGGAGCGAGAAAAAGCAAATTTCGTCTTCTAAGATTTTGCACCCGGTCTTCACCACATTTTACTCAAGGTGTGTGTGTGTGGGGGCGGGGTTCAGAGCTCTCACTCCCCCCAGCATTTAAGAAGAATGTTCAGAAATATCTACCCACTTTAACATCTGATTTGTGTCTAAATTGTAATCTTATTTAATAGCTAAAGTCGCGTTCCTGTAATTTCTACAAAAATAACTGTCTTAATGGCTGTTTTTTCATATCAGCACTGAAATTATTTAAATGAATTTAAGAATTCACTGATTTTATATACACTACTAAGTGTATAGCTAATAATACCTAAATTTACCACGCCCTCCCTCCCCTGCAGAAATTAGGTGTAGGAAAATAAAAAAGATTTCAGAATCAAGTCTAAAATTCAGTTCAATATCTACCTTTGCGTAATAAGGTTTATCTGTTAAGATGAATGCTTATAAAAGAAATACCTGGATATAAACTTCATTTTCTTATTTGTTCTTAGAATATAGGAGTATGTTTATTGAAATCGGTAATTAAGAATATTTTGGGATAGTTATGATTTACTCAGCTAGTGAAGCGGTTTCTATTATAAATCCAGTCAGAACAATGAGATTAAATTAAGCATGAGTGAGTTCCTTTTCTTAAGATTATTTTAGATAACTAATCTTTGCTGTGTATTTAAAGCCACATTTACGACTAATAGTTCTTATAATTAAGGTGACTTAGTTGTGTTGTCCAAGGTATCTGTTGTATAAGAGATATTGTGCTATATTTCAAACAGCTTTATTTTTCCCCTTAAATTTTGTCTTTTAAAAAATATATGACAGAAATTTCCAAACATATACAAAGGTAGAGAGATTAGTACAATTAATCTCTGTTATTTTTAATCAAATTTCAGATATCCTATCATTTCATCTATAAGTATTTTGAACATTTCTGTAAAAGATAAGAATTCCATCAGTGTAACCACAATACCATTATTACACCTAAGTAATTTATTAATATCATCAATTTATCTAGGTGATATTGAAACATCCTCAGTTTTCTCAAAACTTTTTGTTTAGTTGGTTGTCTGAATTAGAATGCAAATAAGAGATAGGTGTTATTTTTGATACGGTCTCTTATGCCTTATTTAGGTTTCTTCAGTCCTTTTTTTATTATTACATTTTTGATGAAGAAACTGGACTGTTTGTCTTGAAGAATTTGACATTATGGATCTTGTGGTTACAGGCAGTATTTTTATGGTAACATATTCCCAACAGTAGTTATTTAGGCTTTTGAATATTAACAAGTAATATTGTTTCTAGAGGGGCAGGAAAGTAATTGGATATCTTGAAGAGTCAATTGTTGAGAAAATTAATTTTTATTAGCATGGGAAAGCTTATGTGAAATCTTCCTAAAGATAAATATAACATTTTCTTACAACTTTAAAAAAGATGTTATTTTCTATGTACTTAGAGAAATATAAAATGACCAGCCAATATATATTTCATCTAAAAATTTAAGTCTAGTCTTATTTTGACGTGAACAAAGTTCTTTATATCTTTAAATTTTTTGTTGAAGTTTCAAAATTTCATGTCTTATGTTGTTTTATATTTTAAAATGAAAAGTAGTACCCATTCAGTGAGAGTCAGGGGTAGGGTAATAGGATTAAATCTGTGCTCATGAGATGAAATTTATTTTAGTATAACTAAGGGATTCAGGATATGAAAGAAATTAGATTGGACAGAAAAAAATTCACTTAAATGTAAGAAACAGTTTAATAAAAATTGGAAGTAGCCAACTTTGGGGGGCTCCTCCTTACTTTAATGAGTGTGCATCCTAAAGAAAATGTCCATTTTCATTCCTTCGGCTTTTATTATCTCATTTGTCTCATTTTGCACTTATTTGCAGATGTTTCTGTGTCCCTGAATTTGTGGAATCCCTGTAAAGGTAGAGACCAATTCTCATTCATTTATATATCGCACACAATTCCCACCACATTGTCAAAAATACGCATTAAATTAATTTGAATCTATTGTATCTAAAATATTGATGTGTGTAAAAGGGTGGTACATATTTGGGCTCTGATTTAAGTTTAGATGCACTAAATATTATTCCAGTTACCAACATTGCTTAAAAAGTATTATTCATCTAGAACAAATAGAGATTTTAGGTAAGGCTGGATTTGTATGTTGTAATACCTTAATTAATAGATCACATTTCTTAACCATTTAATACCTGTTTAGTAAGCAGATGATTTTTTTTGGTATCATTAATCTGCAATTACATGAGCAACATTATGGTTACTAGACTCCCCCTATTATCAAGTCCCCACCGCATACCCCATTACAGTCACTGTCCATCAGCGTAGTAGGATGCTATAGAATCACTACCTGTCTTCTCTGTTTTGTACAGCCCGCCCCCTACATTATGTCTGCTAATCGTAATGCCCCTTTTCCCCTTTGTCCCTCCCTTCCCACCCATCCTCCCCAGTCCCTTTCCCTTTGGTAACTGTTAGTCCATTCTTGGGTTCTGTGAGTCTGCTGCTGTTTTGTTCCTTCAGTTTTTTCTTTGTTCTTATACTCCACAGATGAGTGAAAACATTTGATACTGGAGATGATATTTTATATAAGATTGTTGGGTGTGTTTTATTTGCTTGTATTTCTTGACTTACCACATTCAGCATTTAAATCAATATATATTGTATCTTTATGTAATAAATACAAATATATTTTAATATATGATTATATTTGACATTAAGTAGCTTTGTAACTTTAATCATGGAGTAGATTTCCAATGTTTACTAAAACTATTTAAATACCTACTGTAGGGAAACAGCTTTTATTTGTTAAAATAAAACCTAGGCTCATGTTTTCTCAGGCACTGGGCCAGTTCCAAGGATAGATAGCAATTGAGGAATTGGGTCTCTGGATGAAATGTGTGTTGGTTTAGTTTCCACTTCTGCTTCTTATGGTTCTGTGATCTTTAGCAAGAAACTTAACCTCTCATGCCTCAGTTTCCCCATCTGTACAATGGTAAAAATTACAGATTTCATACTGAAAATATCATCTTGGCACAGGTTAAATGCTCTATAAATATCAGCTATTAGTGATGAAAATAACTAGAATGTGTCCCTAAGTATTGGTGGAATCTTGCCTCACATCCCCTTTCTT
Organism: Smutsia gigantea; assembly: GCA_032199065.1. Taxonomy (NCBI): domain Eukaryota; kingdom Metazoa; phylum Chordata; class Mammalia; order Pholidota; family Manidae; genus Smutsia; species Smutsia gigantea. The sequence goes on from JAVSCE010021539.1 coordinate 16,467, forward strand.
GTGTTCTAGTTATCTTCACATGGTGGGCACCCTTTATTTCCTGATTCTTTGATTGAATCCTAACAGATTCATTCCCCTTAGGCTATAAACTCCTTGTGGGAATGGACAGTATGAGATCTTTTTTCCTGTGTAGTCTAGAAAAGGGGTCAGCAAAATCTTATTTTGACATCATGGGCCATGCATAATCTGTTACTTCCCTCTTCTACTCTCCCCTCCCTACCTCGTTCTTGTTCTCTTCCTCCTCCTAATTCTCCTCCTCTTTCTGTTCTTCTCCTTCTCTCCCTTCTGCTCTTCACAACCTTTTAAAAATGTAAAATCATTCTTAGTTCCCAGGCTATACAAATGCAGCCCCCAGGCAGGCTGTAGTTTGCCGGCCCCTAGGTCTGTTCTAGACCAGTGGTTCTCACAGTCGAACCTCACTCAAGCGAGTGATTTTTGTTTTGGGCACAATGACTGGCAGACAATACTAACATTTTGGGGGGTAAAGTCTAGTGTTGCTGAACATCCTGAAATATAACAGTCCCATCCAAGGAAGAGAACCACAGAGTATTTGACTTTGAATTACCAGCCAAACCTGCAATGGCTTGCATTTGTGGCTGTCACTTTCATGGAGATTTACATGTTTAAATGTAGGCATCTGACTAGTTCACTGTCTTCTCCATTAGTTTTACCTGAGCATCTTAAATGTATATGTATACTAATTCTATCATTTGTGCCATTTTGGGGTTCATTTTGATTTATTATTATCCTCATTATGTGTCATATTTTCTTGTCTCTTCAAATCTCTGATAAATTTTTATTGCATGACAGATATTGTGAATTTTACCTTGTTAGACACTTGATAGTTTTGTATTTTTATAAATATTCTTGAGCTTTGTACTATCATATCATTAAGCTACTTGGAAAGGGATTGATCCTTTTAGATCTTGCTTTGTTAGCTGATAAGAAGAGCATTTGGTCGAGGACTGTTGTGTCCCACCATTGAGGCAAACCCCATCTGAGTATTCCACCTAGTGCCTCATTAATTAAGATTTTCCACACCCTGGTTGATGGCAACAGGCATAGTTCCTCATTCCATGTGTGCACCTGGTGGTGTTCCCTTTCATCCTTGAGGATAGTGCTTTCTCTAGTCTTGGGTTGTTTTCTCACACACATGCTCTGGTCAGTACTTTCTGCAGGACACATGAGGGGAATGAGCATTTGCTGCAGCTCTAGGTAGTACTCCTTCTTAGTACTCCACTGTGTCCAGCTCAGCCACTGGGGTCTTGCCAGATGGGAAGCACTGCCTCCTCAACTCAGGGTGGCCGCTGGGCATTGTCTGCATCTGAAAAGATGGGCTGTGGCCTGGAAACCCTCACAAGGCCATCCCTGGGACTATCAGAGAGCTCACTTTGCTTGTTTCCCATTACTGCCCTTTGTTGCTTAGTTCTGGTGTCTTGGAGACCATTGTTTCATATACTTTGTTCAGTTTTTAATTGTTTCAGGTGGGAGGATAATTTTAGACTCGTGCCATCTTGGCCAGAAGTATAAGTCATTAACCCAAGCATTTATACATCAGTATACATACAATTTTGTTTTAAGCTACTTTTCTTTTAAATCTCCTTTACCTTCCATCTAGAGCATTACATTGATTATTTGGAAATTGTATTCTATTCAGGTTCTATTTGTCAATTTTATTGAAGGGTTGTATATGCAGCATTCCAAAATCATTGTTAAGCAAGGGGAGAGCAGGTCTGATAGGGTGAGAATCGCAGCTTTCACACCTAGAGTGACCTGATAATTTATTGTGCATATAAAGGCACTTTGAGAGTGAAAGGGGTGCTGTTAATTTTATTGGACCATATCCTAACTGTTCCAGGCAGCCTGGGACATTTTTGTAACCCACCTCTACTCTGTGTCTGTATGTAACTTATTACTTAATTCTGCAGCCTGTATTGAGCCTGATTTGTGCCAGGTGCTAGCATTGCCAAGTCAGTGAGGCCAAGTCCTGCCTGGAGATGTTGACAGAGAGAGGGAGCAAGTTTGTTATAAGCCACTGTGGTCTGTGCTCTGTTAGAGGAGAGCACAAGGAACAGACTGGGGCCCAGTGAAGAGGATGTCTAACTCCAGTGGAGCAGCAGTTAGGGAGCTTCACAGAGGACATGAGTCTTGAAATCTGTTCAAAAGTATTCCTGACAGTGTGTGTTGAGGCCAAGAGCCAGGGGAACCAGAGTGGGATTAGAGAGTGATTCTGATTGGCTGGAGGACAATGTATACATGGAGTTGAGAGGAAAGGAGGGGAGAAAGTAGTACTTATTACAATAACAGTTAATATTTAGCACTCAGGTCCCATGTGCTGGATATAATTCTAGGCACTTTAAATATATTAGCTCATTTAATATTTACAACAACTGAATGAAGTATTATTTTACAGTGGAGGCTTCTAATCTCAGGCACAGAGAGGTTAAGAACCTTGTCCAAGGCCTCATAGCAAGTATGTGTTGGATTCTGGAATTCACTCTAAATTCCTGAGAGCCAGATGCTAAGAAGCCTTATTATTGCAACCAGGAGCCTCTTACGCATTTGAAGCAGGGAAGTGACTTATCTCAAGGTGCTGTAAGTTACAAGAAAGCTCCACCTGAGAGCAGCTATAAAGTGGGATTTAGTAAAGATTTCAACTAGTCATAAGAAGTAGTGAGAGCTGGAGTTGAAGCCGCAGCAGCAGGGATGAAAAGGAGGAGATGGAGTCCCCAAAGCCTCACAGGTAGTGTCTCTTGGCCTTAGTGACTGCTGTGTGGGGTGCAGTAGGTGTCCAGGAAGGTGCCAAGCATCCAAATTGTGCCCCTGTGTGGAAACACAGGTTACAGGAGGAGAAGCAGGTTTTTTTGTGAAGGGGGGTTCTAGATGAGGTCTTCCTTCTTAGTCATGTTGTGTCTGTGGTGCCTGTACAAATGCCAGGTGGAAATGTCCACGAGGCAGCAGGAAATGCAAAACTAGGACTCCGGAGAGTGGTTTGGGCCGGGAGATTTGGGGAATTATCAGCATGTAGGCTGTAGGAGAGTTGGTGCTTGGAGAAGATCTCAGCAGGGTGTGGACAGACTGAGAAGACAGGAGGGTACAAACTCAGGGACACTGCTCTTCAACAGGTGCCTGTGTGAGTAGGAGGCAGTGAAGAGGGCTGAGAAGGATGGCGAAGGAGAACCAAGGGCCATTGATGTTACCAGTGCAGAAGGGGAGCAACACCAAGGAATAGATGAGTAGAAAAGCCTAGAAAGACCCAGTAAAATAGAGACTGGATTTGGTTTAGGAGCTTCCATGTGGAAGGATCTTGGAGCCAGGAGGATATTGTAGTGATGTAAGGGAGGTGTTGATTTCCCAGGGCTGCCAGAACCACAGAAACTTATTCTGTTACAGTTCTAGAGGCTAGAAGTCCCAAAAGCAAAGTGTCAGGAGGGCCATGCTCTCTCTGAATTCTCTAAGAAAGGACTGTTCCATGCCCTTCTCTGAACTTTTGGTGCTCCCAGCAATCCTTGGTGTTTCTTGGCTTTTAAACAGTCACCCTAATCTGAGCCTCTATTATCATGGGGCATTATCCCTGTGTGCTGTGTTTTCTCCTCTGCTTCTAAAGGCACCAGTTGTATTGGACTCTTCACTTAACTAATTACATGTGCAGTATCTCTATTTCCAAATATGATCACATTCTGAGGTTCCTGGGAAGGACATGAATTGTACTGCTCAACCTAGTACAGGGGCAAATAAGTAGCAAGGAAGATGTAGACTTTGCTTTAGGAAGCTGGAGAGGGAGATGGGAATAAAGGGAGGATTTCTTTTTCTCAAATGGGAGAGCCTTAAACATTTTACTTTGCTGAAGATATGAAGGAGCCCTAGGGATGGAGAGGTTAAGGATTCTGGACTGAGAACAACTAATTGATGGTACAGTCTGCTGAGGGGCTGGGGACAGGAGCAAGGTAGATGGCTCACAGTGGGCAGAACAGGGTGTGGCGATGTGGGATGGGTGTGCACAGATTCAGATGTGGTTGGAGGTGGAGAACACAAGCAGCTGAGTGGAGTGAAAGCTGACAGTGCAGCTCTGCTCATGTTTGAGGTGTTCAGCAAGCAAACCGAGCAGATGTTGAAGCAAGCAGCTGAAACAACAGCTTGTGAAACTAGCCCCACTAGAGGATTAGTTAAGAATTCTGGCCATGGGAACCAAGAAGAGGGCAATCTGTTCATGCCTGTTACAAGCGTTGGGGGGGCAGTTTCAGTGTCAACCTGGAGAATGTGCAAGAGGCCAGAAAAAAGCCCTGCAATCAAGCACCAGCTCCTGACTTTGAGACAAAGTCTTTACCCGGATTGTTGCCCCCTATGTAATAGTTCTAGACTCTGGCAACCTGGAAAAGGGCTTAGGGGTGGGAATGCAGCCCCAGTGTAAGATATAGAGAGGATTCTCTGAGTTATCTCCGGCACTGTGGTGGGGGTGGAAGTGAAGCCTTCTGCTGCTTCAGTGTCAACAAGGAATTCAGTTCGTGGAGAATAGCCATTCACCATTTGGCCCTAATTTATTCCTGTGCTTGAGGTATACTCCTCAAGATGGTCACAAGAAGGAAAAACCATGAACACTTGTCAAATGACAGAATCACACACCTGCTGGGTAGCCCCTCATGCCTCTCTTTTGCTCCTTAACCTTAGAGTCTGCGTGAGGAACCAGGTGGTTTTAGGAATAATTACTCCAAGAGAAATCCCTGTTGCACTCTGTTTATCAAGTAGAGGGAAAGCTTAGAGTAGCTTGAGAGTTTTCACAGGGCTTATTTCTATCATATCAGTTTTGGGTTCGTAGGGAGGAGTCTTTTCTGGATCAAATTATTTAATTGTTGTGGAGATCCTGGCCTAAAATCAGAGTAGATAAAAACCACTTTAGGAGAGTTGAAATTCTAACCCTCAGTGGTGGAAAACAGTCCTTTGTTTTTATACAACTATTTCAATAAGTTGCCTCTATAGTTAGAATAGTGGTTCCCAACCAGGGGCAGTTTTGCACGCCAGGGGACATTTGGCAATGTCTGGAGACATTTTTATCCCATTAAAAAAAATCGTGGCAAAACACACAAAACAAAAAATTTACCATTTGGCCGTTGTTTAAGTGAACAGTTTATGATATTAAGTACATTCATACTTTGTGCTTCCTTCCCAACCATCCATCTCCAGAACTGTGCTTATCTTGTAAAACCAAACAATTAATTAAAAATTAGGTTAAGTAGTGGGTATTGCTTTTACCCATTGCTTACCTCATTTAAAAATAGGTTCTTTTTTTAAAAAGCTTGGTGGCTTTTCATCTTGGCTGCACACTAGATTCACTGGAGGGCTCTTAAAAATATTCTGATGTTGGGCTCTATTTCAAGCAATTTTGAATTAATTGTTTTTTTTTTTTTAAGTGCAGCCAGAATTGAAAATCACTGTTTTTGTTTTGCATGAAACTCATCCCGCCTGGTTCCATTAAGGATCCCCTGATCCTTAGAAATTGGAGGCTCTGTCTGATAAGCCAGTTGATTAGTAACTCCTGCTTTTACAACTTTTTGGCTTTTTCTCCATTATAGGACTCAGAACTCTAGGGCTTTCAGCTGAATCAAAATTTATTCACGCGTATGACAAGGTTTTAAGCTTTTTTTTTTTTTTGAAAATCTTGACTTTGCTAGGGGTGCTCTCGGGATTCACTTCCGTGTGGAAATGAAATGGGCCTTTACCCCAGTGAGAGTAAAAGCGATAGCCATTACTAGAGGGGCTAGCTACTGTGTAATGAGTGTCATATTGAACACTTTTACACGTTATTTAAAATTCTTTTAAAAAAATTTCCAGTTATTTTGTTACATAACAAATCACCCCAAAAGAGTGGATTAAAATAATAATTTATGTGCTTATAAATCTGGTATGGCTAGAATCACCTGGAAAGTTCTTGCTCGGGTTCTTTCCGTGGTCACAGGCAGATAGTGGTGGAGACTAGGTGATTTTGAAGCTTCATCACTTCCTGGGTCTGTGTCTGGTGCTTATAAAATCCTTTTTTTGAAAACTCCAGTTTGTATCCATTATCAGTGTGATAATTCATGTGGTAGCTATATAAAGTAAGAGAAAGCCTTTCTTTTTATCTTGCTATTAAATGTGGAACATTTCTAACCAATTTATATTTTCTATTTTAGTTAAAACAATTATGGTATAATTGACAGTTTCAGGTTTACTTTGTAATGATTCGATGTTTGTACATATTGTAGACTGATTACCACAATAATTCCAGTTAACATCCATCACCATAAGTAGTTACACAATTTTTTTTTCTCATGATGAGAACTTTTAATTCTTGAAACAAGCATGCAAGTCTGGCATTATCACTCTGTTTTGCAGCTGAGGAAACTGAGATCCAGAAAGATGAAGCAAGATCACACAGGTTATAATTTGCAGACTTGGGTTTCAAACCCCTATCCATAAAGTAGAAGCTCTTGCTTTTCTTTATTACATTATGCAGCATAAACTCAGGGCAATTCAATGTAATTTGGAGTCAAGACTTTCCCCCCAGAATACAAGTTCTGATGTCTGCATATCTGAGCATGATTATGGCTTCCTGTTTACTCACCAGCACTTCTGGGAGCATTTCAGGCCCTCTGATGACAGTCAGGTACTCAGCCATGACTCCCTTGAGAGAGGGAAGGACTGATACTAACTTGAGGCAGAATAAGAAGAAAGAATCAGTAGCTGAAACCCCAGTGGTCACTTCAAAATTTATGCAGAAGACTTAGGGTGTGATTTGATGTGAAGGTTTGCAGGGTTGCATAGCAGACACACCATTTTCACTCCCATTGTGTATTTATTTGAGATGACTTTGGCAGCAGGTCACTGGAGTTTATGGGGGCTTAGAGCCCCTCCAGACCTCCAAGATACCATCATTGTGAGATGTGGAATCAGAAGAAGATGATAATAGAGTTATTGGTGATGACATCAAGGCATTTGATAGAACAAGTGAAAAGGAAGAATTTTGATGACAGGTATCTGAACAGGTTTCTGTCATTCTTTAGAACTTGGAGTTGAAGGCATTTTCCATAATGTTTTGTAGGTCTTCTGTTAAAGGGCCCAGGTAATAAAGCCCCATTTTAGTCCATATTCTCTGGCTGACTGGGACTGTTACTGCTCATCCATTTTCAACTTTTAAAATTTTGTTGACTTCTCTTCTTTGCTGATGCTTCTTCTCCAGTTTTCTTTGTCCTTATGGGTTTATGTGATTTAAGAAACTCCCTTCAGTGGTTTTGGGATGAAGTTGAGACAGAGATGTGTCCTGTCTTCCCCATTTCTGCATAAAACTTTGGGGTCTTTCCATGGTCCTGCTCTGTATCTGAATATTTATGTGTTTCTTTCAGTAGAAATACCAATGTCATGGGTTGCAAAGGATCATGTTCCTGACTTAAGGATCATTTGGGCTGAGACTTATTACCTGGAGTGGCAGTATGATTTCTGGGGTATCTGACTGGTTGAGTTTGTAGTAACATGTACCTTCATGTGGCCAAACAGAGGCTTGCTTAGATTTGAATCTTAGGATGTTAAAGCTGAAAGGAATTGTAAAAATCTTCTAGTTGAGGATGGCAAATTGGCCCACTGTGAGGTACATCTCTGACCAATTGGTAGGGCCTTCTAAGAGCACTGGGTGGGAAAAGACTCTCAGATCTTGTCTAGACAGAAGGAGGGCCACAATCCATTAGAGAGTCTAATGGGCATGTGTGGGGGCCAGTGGTCAAAGCTGCAATAGGATTCTGCCATCCCCAGTTCCAATCTAACACTTTTGTATGTGGGGAAACTGAGGCTCTGAGACAGGTGTGACTTAGGTTATTCAGTAAGGGAATTCATTCATTCTCTTACCGCTTTTGTGTCAGCACACCTAGAACTTAGGTCTACTGCCTCCAAGAGGATCAGCTGCTCCATTACCATGTAACACACACACACACACACACACACACGATATGTTTCCCCCATGTGAGAATCACCTCTTTGTTGAAAGAAAATTCAAATATTAAAATTCTCAATAATGCAAATGATGGGCAAATTAAGAATATTTGCACCGTCTAATAACATTTTTCACATGTTAAATGTCTGTATCTCTAGAATGAAAATTATTATGGCATCACAGTCATGCCAAATTTTATCTGATTATTCACCTCTTAGTCATCTAGTTGTTTATAAAGAAGGATGAAGCAGGGTAAGTGGACAGGAAGACATGCTGCCTCTCATAAGGGGATATTTGGCAGAGATCTGAATAAAGTTGAGTGTCATTTGGAAATCCAAGGGAAGAGTCTTCTGGCAAAAGGATCAGCAAATGCAAAGGCCCTGAGGAAGAAGTGAGCTTGGCATGAATGAAGGACAGTAAGGGTGATAAACCATAAGCAAATAAATATGTAATGCAGCAGGTGGAGATGAATGGTATAAAGTTGTTTTCTTAACCACTGGTGTTTCTCTAGAAGTTTGTTGAAGTAGTATAGCTTCATTGGCTTTCCTGTATTTTTTAATGTACTGGTTGAATTTTGGAAAAATGACACATATTTCAGTTTTGGAAACTGGAGAGTGCATTTGGTCATTAAAGTGTCCTTTGTGAAGTCAAGAATCCAAAATGCTCATGAAAGAACAAATCCAAGTGAGTGGGTGAGCTACAAAAGAACTCAAGCTCTTGATCCCTCATTAATGTTCTAAAGCATCTGTATTAAAATTCTCTATGCTATTGAACAAGTTTTTGAATCTTTAGGCACTGTAGTTGCTATAAATATATGAGAGTATTACAAGATAAAGCATAAATGATCAAAATAGTTTATGAAATTAAAAAAACAAGAAAGCAGTGATGATTCTCTTTTTCCTCTTTCTTCAAGACCTGTCCTTTAAGCAATTTCACAGAGAGGAGGAGGAGGAGGACATCCTGTGAAAGGCAGAGATGGCTAGGCAGATGGCAAGATGTAGATACGGTGGGGTGAGGGAAGAAAATGAATAGGAAAGTTGCTAATTAAATGAAGGAAATGCGGCTTTGCCAGGAAAAGAGAGGAAAGTCAGGTCAAGGCATGGGGTAAAAAAGGTCAGATTTCATATATGTGTCACAGAAAAATTGGTAGGAGAAGAGAACAAATACACAAATCCAGAAAAAAAGATCAGTACAAATGTAAAATATCATAGCCTTTATCTAAGGGACGTATTTACTCCTAGATCTCCTTCTCTCCCTGAGTCCCTGCCTTCCACTGGAGAATGGAATTCAAGAACAATTACTAGCCTGCTTGCAGCTTTGGTGCTTTGCTCCTGAGTCTGTTTGGGCTGCTAAACCAGAATACCATAGGCTGGGTAGCTTATAAATATCAAACATTTATTTACCATAGTTTTGGAGGCTGGGAAGTCCAAGGTCAAGGTGGATCAGGTGTCTGGTGAAGGTCCTTTTCCAGGTGCATAGAGAGCCGCCTTCTCATGGTGTCCTCCATGGTGGAAGGGGCTAGGGAGCCCTCTGGGGTTCCTTCTACGGGCACTAATCCCATTTGTGAGGCCTCTGTGTTCATGCCCTAATCATGTTGCAAAGGCCCCACTTCCTAATACCATCACCTTCGGGGCTGGGTTTCAACATAGGAATTTTGGAGGGACAAAAACATTCAGTCCATGAACCTCCTGAGTTTATGGTGCAGAGTGGCAAGAAGCAGCAGGGTTTTACTCCCAGACTTAGGGAGAGGGTTCTGGTGAGCCTGAGGGACAAGCAGACAGTTCTTTGGGACAACTGGTGCATTATCTGTCTGACCATCTATGAAGTTTAAGGCCATGTGACTAATACTGTTTATTGATCTTTGTTTTTGTTTTACCAAGGATGGCACCATGGATTCAACTTTCTCTAATCTTCTCTAGTCTCCGCCACAAGCACTACCACATTTTCTGATATTGAAAGTCAGTTTTAAAAAATCTCACACCAAACTCTATGCAAATTAAGTTTCTATATCCTGCCTTGTCCCTACCACAGTGCAGACCCAAAAGTAATTTCCATTTAAATGGACAACCTGGAGCTGCCCTGGCATTCATTAAAAAAAATGACCAAGTCAATTTTTATTGCTTATTAGCTCCATCATGTCACTTGTTGCTTTCAGTATAGGCCACTGTGCTCCAGGCATAGAAAAATAAATTCAGTAATAAAAATAGTAACAGTATTAATAACTTGATATTTATTTATCATTTATTATGTGTCAGGTACTAGTCTAAACCTTTAATATAACTAAAACATAACATTTATTAAAATACATATATACTTGCATATATTATTTCATTGAATCCTTATAATAATTATTTGAAGCCAGCACTATTATTAACTCTATTCTGCTGAGCCTTGGGTATGTTAAGCAGCCTAAGGTTTCATGGTTAGTAAGAAGTGGGGTTTGGAGTTGGACCCTATTTTAAGAATGTACATGTTGGATGGATGGAGCTAGAGGATATTATGCTCAGTGAAATAAGCCAGGTGGAGAAAGACAAGTGCCAAATGATTTCCCTCATTTGTGGAGTATAACAACGCAGCAAAACTGGAGGAACAAAATAGCAGCAGACTCACAGATTCCAAGAAGGGACTAGTGGTTACCAAAGGGGAGGGGTGTGGGAAGGCAGGTGGGGAGGGAGAGAGATGGGGATTGAGGGGTATTATATATATATATATATTTTTTAATATATATAATTTATTTTATTATCATTAATCTACAATTACATGTGCAATATTATGGTTATTAAACTACCCCTTCATCAGGAGAATCACTACTTGTCTTCTCTGAGTTGTACTGCCCTCCCCGTGCCCCCCCAACATTACATCTGCTAATCGTAATGCCCCTTTTTCCCTCTTACCCCTCCCTTCCCGCCCATTTTCCCCAGTCCCTTTCCCTTTGGTAACTATTAGTCCGTTCTTGGGTTCTGTGAGTCTGCTGCTGTTTTGTTCCTTCAGTATTTTTTCTTTGTTCTTTGAGGGGTATTATATTTAGTACACATGGTGTTGGGGGTCAAGGGGAAGACAGTGTAGCACAGAGAAGGCAAATAGTGAATCTATGGCATCTTACTACACTGATGGACAGTGACTGCACTGGGGTGTGGGGGGGACTGGATAATATGGGTGAATGTAGTAACCACATTGTTTTTTCATGTGAAACCTTCATAGGAGTGTATATCAATAATACCTAAATTAAAAAAAAAGAATGTACATGTTGGGTGTTTACATGTTGGGTACATGGTAAAGTCATTGTGGCCACAAGAGGAAATGCGAATGAGGCTTGGAAGAAAGACATTTATTATACGCACTAGTCCCAGAGATGGGGTCACCACATGTCACACAGTTACAGGGGCAAACACCAGGGTGGCCTGGAAGCAGAGGACAGGAGCAAGCAGAGAACTTAGGCTGCAGCTCTTGTTGGCTTATCTGTGGAAGGCAAGGCAAGATAGAGTAAACAATTTAGGACTGACTAGTTTGAATAATTTTGGTGGTCTGTTGACATGGCCCTCGGATGATTAAGACAGAGGATTATTGTTTTGTGGTGTATGTGGGCCAGACAGGAGGATGGCTCTGGACATGGTTAGTTTGATATCAGAGGTATGCTCTGGCTGGGCCCCTTGCTCTGAGAATTGGCTTACTGTGGGAAGGGCAGGCTGTCTTCAGCTAAAAAGACTTTTTAAGATGTCAAAACATCATAATATTAAAAAAATAAAAAGTATATACAGTACAAATCTAATTGTCTGGCTCCAGGTCTGGAGGCTAATCTGCTTTCAGCATTTCCAGGTAGATGGCTTGGGGCATGCACACAGTTACAGGCCCTGCTGCCACATAGACCGTCACAGGTGTGAGGATGTAGCTCTCAAGTGCAGTAGTTGGAGAATGGTTTGCAATTGGGAAAACTGCTTGGAGGATTGAAGATTTTTGGAGCTGACCCAGGACTTTGGCAGGCAGATATTGGAGATATAGAGGGGGCATTTCTGGCGGAGAAGCACCTCCAGGTCTGTTTCAGGGAAAGGATGAAAGGCCTGGAGAGTATGACATGGGGTGAACAAGCAGAGAGAAGCTTGCAGGCGTAGAGTGGAGGCGGTCTTTGAGTGCCATGTTAAAGAATTTTGAGTTTGTTCTGTTTGTAGAGAGATACTTCTAGAATGGAACACCTAGAAAAGACACAAGATAAATCAAGTTCATGCCCCTTGTTTTATACAGGTAGGCCTAGGGTCATGCAGGTAATAAATGGGCAACATTGGGAAGTCACCTAAGGGGCAGAGTTTGAGGAATTGGTAGGTACTGTGATAACCACTGGTGGGCAGTGATAACCATGGGTGAGGAAGGGAACTGCCCTGGACACAGGCTCCAGAGAAATCAAGGTAGGAGAGGATTTAAAGGAGGAGGAGGCCACGGGTTCAGAGAGACTCAAAGTTTGAGTTGGTTATGGATCAAGAAAATGGCTTTGTGTCACTGCTGTGAGAGACACCAGACTGTGAGTCGTTAACAGGAGAAGGGAGGAGAGAACATGGAGAGAATGGCATAGACAGAGAAATCCAGATGGTGGCTGAAGTCAGAGAGGAAAGGGAGGATGGCCTTCAGGGAGAAACAAGTTAAAGAATATTTTTTAGGAGAAGGGAGGTGTGAGTCTTTTTTGGCTTGGAGGAATGATATGGTCTGCATAATGGGATAAGGGTTATTTTCTTTCATCCGAGTTTTAGGTTTTTCATCCATTAAAAAGAATCTACGGCATTAGTTTATGAGGATTAAATGGGAAAACACAAATAATGCTTATTTGTAGTGCCTGGCACATTATAAACATGGTAGTTATTTTAAGTATTTTATTAGTACAAACTTGTTGAGGGGCTTATCCCAGAATTTTGAGGAAAGCATTACTTACATTTTAAATCTTAGTGTCTTATATTTATCACTTTATGGGGTATAGTAGAGTTGATAAAGAAATAAGATTTCACATACTTTGAAAGATTGGGCTGGAAAAGGCCCAAAGAAGCATTCTTTTTATCTCTCATGTGCATGTGGAACTTAAACATTTAAATAAATGCATTTATATGTGCCAAATTTGCTCCTCATGGGTGTTGGTGGGAGTTCACATCTCCAGAGAAAATTTGGTTTGGGATTTATTACTTATATCTGCAAAATAAGTAAGTGTGGATAAAATGAGAGTTCCTGTGGCCAGGATTCTCACCTGGCCCTGGTTGATTGGCTCACTGCACACCTGTGGGCAATGCATGGCTGTTGACTCTATATACAGAGCTCTGCCCAGTGCTCTGCACGCGACACAGTGGTATGGCTGCAAGGCTGCAGGAGAGCGAAGCAGAGGACAGAGGCCCAGAGGATGGCTGTGTGGGACAGCTGTGCAGAGGGGCCCAGAGGACGGCTGTGCAGACAGAGGGGCCCAGAGGCAGAGACTGGCTTGCTGCATACAGACTCGCTCTGAGTGAATGGGATTTTAGTGACTGACCTGCCACCTGGAAATAAAGTTGGGTATAACCCTTTCACCCCAAGAACGTTTTGCTGTCAATTTCTTTGGTCACATTGAATTCATAGTGAACTTGCCTGGGGCTGAAACCCACTGGCAAGACAGTAAGGAAAAGTAAGAACCTGGAACACTCTCTGATAAGCAGTTTCACTGTTTCTTTTTTCATTTTGGTCTGGAACATAATCCAAGATTGAGATAACTTTTCTTATTTAAAAAAAGACCTTTTTCATAGGATGGAGTGTTTAAGCAAGATAAACTGTAGATGATAGACTTCTCTTGGAGGAGTCCATCTTTGTGCTTTTGGTGAAAACTTAAAAGAACAAAGACCAAAACAAAACAAAAGGGACTGCCAGGAAACCAAGAGAAAAAATCTTTTTCTTTATAAAGAAGACACCTGTGATGCCAGCTAGTAAGCATAGCCACATGGGGCGGAAAGGAATTAGTTACAGTCCTAAAAGAGGGATCAGTGCATCTGGTGTCAGATTAACTGCAGCAGACAGTCTTGCTTATCCAAAATACTGGGACTCAAAAGCATGCTGATTTCATTGTGAGGAACACATGTGTAAAGATGATTTTTCAATAAGCCAGATGTGGTGGGTGCATCTTAGGTGAAATAAAACAGCATGAGTCTAAAAACATGATGATGAATGCAATAAAACAAAAGAACAATTTATAACATGATGCCATTATGTAATTTAAAGCCACATATGCACCCAAAACAGGTCTGCCTATTTCTAGAGATACATGCATATTTAAGGCCGTGTATCTAACATATTAGAAAGGTTACCTAAAAGGCAGGGTGTGTGGGTATTAGAGATAGGAGGGAAAAATTTAAGACAAGAGGGGCTTCATCCTAATTGATAACGGTAACGTGCTGTGACTTCAGCATGATTTTTAAGAAGAGACATTTTTTTAGTCGCTGGTCTTGTTTGTTGCCATATAATCAATTTGATGCAAAGGAAAAGAACTGTCAGGTAAGCATGTTGTCCTAGTGGTAACATGGGCTCCAAGGGATTCCTCAGAGCAGTTTAAGGAACTTCCTGAGAGAAAACAAAGGAGTTGTAGTTTCAGCCAGTCAGAATCAGGCATCAATGGCAGCAAAACACCAGAGGGCGCTCGTCACCCAGTGGGTGCCTGCAACCTGCCGGCCTGCGCTGGAACCTGAGCCTGACTCCCTCAGGGCTTTTCCAGGGCCTGCGTCCCAGCATATTTTTTACAACTTATGCTTAGACCTGGTCCGAGTGGAAAAGTTAGTTTATAAAGACGAAAACAATTAAGCTGGGAGCTACCTCATGGCATTTTTACATTGAGAGAAACATGAGTATATGTGAGCACAGATGAAATACTGAAGTATTTTACAGTTAAGCTTTTTTCACTCTAAAATGCTTAGCTACAGATTGAATATGGGCCTAGAAAAGTTCCTGGATTGAGTGTGAGCTTTGAACTTGCATGGTCCATGTAACTAGCAGGGACTTAAAATGTGGTCCCTGGGCCAACAGCATCAGCATGGAGCTTGTTAGAAATTTTTGGGCCCCACTAGACCTGAACCAGAAACTGTGGGGATGGAGCCAGACCATCATCTGTGGTTTAACAAGCCCTCAAGGTAGTTCTGAGTCAGTTAAAGTTCCAGAACCACTGATCTAGACCCCTGTTTCATAAACTTCGCTATACAGACTTTCTTTGCTTGTAACTTGCCATTTTGTTTTAATAGCTGAGGAGTTTTTAAAAAATACCTAGGTCCAGGCCAAATCCCAGATATTTATATTCAGATCTCTGGGACTGTAGACCCAGGCATCTCAGTATTTCTTAAGTCTCCCCAGATGGCTCTAATGTGCTGCCACGTTAAAGAGACCAGAGCTTCTAACTTTAATGTGCACCTGAATCAGCTGGGATCTTATTAAAATACAGGTTCTGATTGAGGAGGCCTGGGGTGGAGGGAGTGGTGGCATTCTTTACAAGCCTTCAGGGCATATTTGTACTTCTGGATTGCCAAGCACACTTAGAGAAACAAGGATCTAAGTTGCAGAGGAAAGGGCATTAGCAGAAGGGTTAGTAGACCTGGCTTCCTAGTCATGGTCTGGCTTCATCTGGCAGTCTTCCTTAGGCTGCCACCTCTGTGCTTTGGGCCCACCATTTGTCCTGCCTTACCTACCTCATATGGATGTTGAGAAAACTGAGTAATGCAGAGTTGTTTCCCAAAATGTGTGCACATACCCTCATGAATTTAGGGAATGTGTGGATAAACATTTAAAATTTTTAATAGTTGTGAATTTTTTTGTGTGTGTACTTACAGGAAGTGATAGAGGCCTTCAGTAGATAGTTTCAATAAAGCTACATTTGAAAAGGCATGTATTTAAGTTAGTGTGGGGAAGTTGGGGTTCCTATGGCCAGGATCCTCACTGAACTTAAACCACCTGATGATGTAACTGGCCTGTTGCTGGGTTGCTGCTTCCACACCTTTAGGCAATAACTATTACTGTGCTATATAGAGAGCTCGGTCCAGGGCTCTGGGTGGAGGCAGAGACGCTAGTGCTCGACCTACTGCCAGGAGAACGAGCCGGGTAATACACCCTTTCACCCCAGAGAACGTTTTGCTGTCAATTTATTTGGTCCCATTGAATCCATAGGGAACTTACCCAGGGCTGAAACCCACTGGCAAGACAGTTAGAAAGTGAGGCCATTAAATAAGTAATACTGGAGGTAGTTGACAGAGCAAAATTATGAAGATAGGATGAGAATGACTCAAGTTTGAGAAATGCTGAGGAAGATGCATAAAGGGTGTCTTGCCAAGGGGTTTTCAGTGAGATTCAGTGAGACTGATAAAATGGCAATGGAACGTTCTTGGGGTGAAACGGTTTGTCTTGCCAATGGGTTTATCCTGGGCAAGTTCACTATGGATTCAATGTGACCAAAGAAATGACTGTAAAACGTTTTTGGTGTGAAGTGGTTATACTCAACTTTATTTCCACGGTGGCAGGTCAGTCACTAAAATCACGTTCATTCAGAGCGAGTCTGCATGCAGCAAGCCAGTCTCTGCCTCTGGGCCTCTCTGCCCGCATAGCTGTCCTCTGGGCTTCCGTCCTCTGTACTGCCACCACTCCAGCCTCTGCTCTACTCTCCTGCAGCCTTGCAGCCGTGCCATGGTGTCACCCAGAGCACTGGGCGGAGCTCTTTATATAGAATCAATAGCAACGTATTGTCTACACGTATGTAGTAAGCTAGCCAACCATGGCCAGGTGAGAGTCCTGGCCACAGGAACTTTTATTTTATCCACACTCCACCCTTCCAGGATTCTCCTCTCTCAATCTATGTGCCCTCAATCCTCTGCAATGGTCCCTCTTGAGAAAGCTGGAGCATTGTAACCAAATTCCATAATAACAACAGAGGCTATGACAATATACAAATAACAAAAGTGCAGCAAATTATAATAACCCTCAAACCTGAGGAAATTCATTGCATCAAACCAGTTATAAGAAATTATAATAACCATCAAGCCTGAGGAGATCCATTGCCACCAAGTGGTCATCCTGGCTGTGTTCAAACCAGTTCTACTCAGATGAGTTAACTAGAAGGACCGTGGGTGGGCCTTATAATAGCCACCTTCTCCAGCCTCTCCAGCGGAAAGTCTTGTGGACACACAGGCTGGTCTTGTCGCTTTGTCTCTGACTTCTACTTCTTTGTCCTCAGTGACTGGAACTGTTGCTCTGGTTTCAGTTGTTGCTACAGCTCTGGTAAAATTCTATTTGACTTTTCATCTGTGTATAAAATGAAAGTTCTTGTGGCCAGGATTCTCACCTGGCCTTGGTTGGCTAGCTCACTACACAGGTGTCGGCAGTACGTCGTTATTGACTCTACATAAAGGAAGACACGGTGACATGGCTGCAGGAGAGCAGGGGCTGTAGTGGTGGTAGCACTGAGGACAGAGGCCCAGAGGCAGAGACTGGCTTGCTGCAAGCAGACTTGTGCTGAGTGAACGGGATTTTAATGATTGACCTGCCACTGTAGAAATTAAGCTGAATATAACCCTTTCACCCCAAGAATGTTCTACTGTCATTTCTTTGGTCACACTGAATCCATAGTGAACTTGTCTGGGGCTGAAACCCATTGGCAAGACACCATCCAATCTATCTTTGTCTGTTCTTGCATTATCAAATCAACCCACATCTGGGTCCTCATGACCTTCATGGGGCCCTTTAAATTCTTCCTTTGAGTAGCAGACACCATTTCCTTTTGTGCTCTCATTGATTGAGTCTGAGTATAGGAACAGAGCATAGAGTGCTTCACGACATGGGAAAGCGGCTGCATCTCTCCTGGAGGGACCCGTAGCTGCCGAGTTTTTATTTTCTTTTGGGCTTTCCACTAGCTTTCAACCGGGTAGGGTTTCAGCAGAGGAGAGGCTGAAGCCTCCACACCGGCAGGGCCTCTGCCCCCACCTGTTCATCAAATCTCAGCTCCTTCATCTCTGGGGCTTACAGCACCACTACATCCTTCACCTGCCCCACAGCAACCTCACAGTTTGCACTCTTGTGCTGCCTCTTCTTGGGCTGCCATTACATCCTTTTACCATTTCCACAGAGCCTCATAGTGATGCCATTTCAGTCATCAACAAATTGTTTAGGTCTTCTAAGGCACCTTGCAGCTCACATTCTCGTGCTTCTTCTTGGGCTTCCTGCAGGAGGATATCTTTCTCCCTTATGACCTTTCTCAGTACTGTGAGAAAAAAACTCCCCATAGTTCCCACGGCCTCATGGGCACTCTATTTATCTAAGGAATTCCCTATTTTGCTGAGGGCCAGCTTTACTGCCTCAGGTGTTGCCTCCACCTCGTCCCAGTCTTGGGGTGGCTCCCAGTCCTCTAGGAGGCAGGTCATCTCAGCCACCTGTCCACTGGGGGACACTCGAATGTCTCTCCATCCATAGACACAGCCCGCTGGAACACTCCTCCCACGAGGGCATCCTGTTGCATTCTTCAGTCTACAGTGAATCCGGCTGATGCCGCCAGTTGTCTTACCAATGGGTTTCAGCCCCCGACAAGTTCACTGTGGATTCAGTGAGACTGATAAAATGACAGAGGAACATTCTTGGGGTGAAAGGGTTTATACCCAACTTTATTCCCATGGTGTCAGGTCAAGCACAAGATTCCCGTGCACTCAAAGCAAGTCTGCATGCAGCAAGCCGGTCTCTGCCTCCGGGCCTCTCTGCCCCTGTAGCTGTGTCAGTCTCTGTCCTCGGTGCTGCCACCACTCCAGTCTCTGCTCTCCTGCAGCCATGCAGCCATGTTGCCCAGAGCACTGGGCGGAGCTTTTTATATAGAGTCAATAACAACGTATTGCCCACACATGTGTAGTAAGCAAGCCGACCAGGGCCAGGTGAGAATCCAGGCCATAGGAACCTTCACTTTCTCCACAAAGGGATATGAGAACTAAAAAATGAGTAGCCTTTGGTTTTGATTGGCTGAATGAAATTATATGTTAGATCGTTTTGGGGGTAGATATTCTGCAACACTCATGTACTGGGTTGCTGAAATCATTATTCAAAAAATATTTATTGAGTGCTTGCTTTGTACTAGGTACTCTGGTCACTGGGAAGAGAGACAGAAACAAATCATTGATGTCAACAAGAAAATTATGGGAGGACAAGAGGTCATGAAATAAACAAGTCTGAACTTTTTAATTTAATATCTCACTACAGAGCATGAAAGAAGGAAGTCTTGCTCGCTGACAGCTAGGAAAGCTGTCCTAACCCCGTGATTCATTCACACGCAGACAAAATCAGGGGGAGTCTAAAGTCTCAATTCTGACACTTGTGAATGGCCACTTTTACTGGACATAGGGAAAGGAGCCGGGTTCTTGTGCCTGGCTCATTTCTTGAACTAGCCAAATATCTTTGTGTAGTACAATGTCAGGATGCCTTGTGACTGACTGCCCAGAAGGGCAGAGTTTCAACTAGCCTGAAAAAGAAGTCACTGACTGACTCAAAACAAGGATTTTCCAAGATTCCTAAATGAGGAGGCAGGAGTGCAGCACAATTCAACAATATCCTATAATCCTAGGCCTTTGCCCTAGAACATGAGTGAGAATTGTCAACTGGCTATTTTCCCTTTTATTTATTGAAGACATTGGGAACAAATGACTTAGCCTCCTCTGGGCTTCAGTGTCCTCACCCATCAAATTACAAAATTGGGCAGTAGCTAAGCTGTCTTTAGGCAAAACATTTTGGTATCTATGATTCTAAATTTGAGAAGGGGTGTCTAATGGAACATATATAGGGAATAGTGGGAGCCTTCTTAAAAGTGTAGACCCTGAATTGTAAGAATTGCATTTTCTAATATTTTTGCCCAACCAGAGTTCAATTTACCTGATTATAGCACTTGGAAGAATGGGTGCATTAAAAATAAAAATGGGATAAAACAAGACTTTATTTGAATTTAATGCTAGTTCTTGTCTTTGATTTGAGGGGATTAATGTTGAAAATGTGTCCTGAATTGGGTCTATCCAGGCAAAGTGAAGGTGGAATTAGTATGTCTGATAAATTTAAGCAATGTAGGCAATAAAAAGGATAACTTAAACTCCCATTCTTTCACAAACACTTGTATACAAGTAGACAAGCAAAAAACAATTTCCATTCTTAATTGTAGGGTTGGGGAATTGCAACACAGCCATACTCTCTATTGCCTCTGCACTTCTACTTGACTATAGAGGCACGGAGTGAACTTTTTCAAGGCAAGTTTTCCTAGCCAAGCTTCTCTTGCCTGTAACCTGCCATCTAGAGATAGACGCCTAAGATTTATCTTACTTTAACCAAGAAGGAGCCAAAGGGAGGATGGAGGTCTAATGACTTTGTGACTCCATGCGGGAAAGAAACAGACTGAATAAATTTGTATATGATCCCTAAGGAGAAAGTGTCTTTGTGCTGTATTTCTTTTTGACCTGAAGACCCTGAAAATAGGTTAGAACTTGGGAGAGGCAGTTCCTAAAGTATGGATTTGTTTGAGTTTTGGGGAGAGCCTTGAATGCAAAGGAAAAAAAAGCTTTATTTATATATACCAGATGCAATGTAGGATTCTCTGTTCTGTCTTCCCAGACACCAGGAGCCTCTGATGAAAATCACTTATCTCAGTTGGGAGTCACTCCTTACCATTTAGCACAACCTGATACCAACGTTTCCTTTCCAGTTGGTGGTATCTGTGATTTCCCTTCAAGTGATGACAGACCAGTTGCACTGGTTTCCTGTCAACAGCACAATCTTTTTGCAGAGACGGAGAGGTCAGTCTTTCCAAAGAGCCAGGTCCCCAGCTTGCTTTTCTTTGCTGACACGACTGGATCTGTTGCACTTTTCAGTGCTTCCTGTAGGTGGTGCTGTTGGACCGTTTTCCTCGTGTGCACGTCCTGTCAGTAGTACCTTAAGTGCGTTCAGTGGATGATTCGCTATCAAAAAGATTGTTCCTTTTGACTAGCCGAATAAACTTTCTTCATATGATATTCTCTTCCTAGTGAGATATGTGGAGGCAGCTCTGTCTCCTTGTAGTTTGCAATCTTGAGATTTCTCTTAGATGCAATAAAAATCAAGTAAAACAGTATGGATGATGTAGTGGTGCCTCCTGGACATGTTTGCTCAAACCTAAGGGGGAAGCAGGGGGCTTTGAGGATAGCCAGCAGCTGTGGCAGCCAGTGGTGTAAATAGGCAGTGTAGAGGAAATAGGAGGAGGGCACTACAAATCACAAGAAGTAAATTGATCATTTATAAATGAAAAAAAACAAAGGAGCCCAGAAAGGTTCAGGGAAAGGAGAAAAGATTTGCCTTGATGATTAACTAGGAGAGGCCATTATAGGCTGATTACATACAGAAAAGCCATTATTTTTGTGGTCAACAAATGGATTTACTTCCTTTTCTCCCATGGGCTCCTTCCCTAAGTCACTGTCCCCTGGAGGTCATACATCTTTTCCATCGTCTCAGAACACTGAAGAACAGCTGAGTCTTATAACCCTGGCTCCAGAAGGGTCATGTGAGGTAAACACTGCATCTCTAAGCAGCTCACTGCATGGAGACAGCGTGCCACATTTTAAAAGCGTAACTCCACTCTATTTTGCAGTGCTTATTTCATAAGAATAAGAGGCACTAGGTTTATTGTTTTTCATGGAGGAGTGAGCTTACTGGCTGATGTAATTGTAATGGTTTTCCTCCAGTGCCATCAGCAAGGTTCTGTGGCACTAGAAAGAGGACCTGTGGATGGCCAAACCTTGCACAGTGTATTTGGGCCATTTTTACAAAATGAAAATGCAAGAGCTTTGGTCTCACACAATCTGTCCAGAAAGAGCTGGTATACTTGGTTTCCTTCTGTCACACTGTTGGTGAAATGAATTAGACTTTTAAATCAGGAAATTCAGAGAGAGATGAGTTAGGTCTTTGCACAAAAGCAGTGGAGGATTTACAGCTGATTGGGGGTATGCTATGGAAATGTCTTACTAAATCAGGGTTTGGTGGAATGTTGCTCTCCTGGCAGGCTCTTTCTCACTGAGCAATCTGGGCACCGCTTACAGAATGGAGCGAGCAGGGAGTGGACACACTGTCTTGTTTGTGGGAAGACCTGGTGGTTCAGATGTTTTTCATTAAGAACTGGGTGTGGGCCTTTCAAGTTAAACTATAGCAGCATTTCTAGTAGGAAGAGCTTCCCTGATTTGTGTCTTACATGCTGGATACTCTTCCTTGAAGAGCCAGGTATCAGCAGGAACATTTGCCAGTGGTGGACTTTGTGCAGCTGAAGCCCTGTGGGATAAATGGGCAAGATGGGGAGGTGATTCCATCATGGAATTTAACACTTTGTGTTGTTTAGAGGCTGTCGATTTTAGAATAACCAACCAAGATAAAGACATTCACTTTGGATGAAAATGTTGCCTTCCCTTGTAGTTACAGAGAGCCGAGTCCTCATATAGCAACACATTTTCCTACCTGGTTGTGCAAGCAGTATCCTAATTTTTAGGCAGATACTTGGCTCAGGAACAAATATTTGACACCATATTGAGCCAATCACCAGGGCTTTCCAAGGTAAGGCTGTATGTCAGCTTATGAAAACCTCTGTTCCTGCCATTTTGTGATTTCTGGTTTTTTGGGTATGAGCTTTCTGTTGGTTCAGTGGATTGGTTTCGGTATAATCTGAATGAAGCACGTAATATCCTTTACAGACAGAAACACAGTTTGGCACATTGTTCACACACAGGCTCACAATCTGTGTTCACATTTGGATTTCTTGCCTTTGGGTTCTTGTCAGAGAGCTGGCTGTTGTTGTATTAAAGGCTTTGCTGTTTCAAGAACTTGAGGCATTGGGGGAAGGGGATTGGTGCTCAGGACTCGGAATGTGAACTGGCAGGTGTTAAGGGGGGTGATTCTGGTTGACTCAGAACCTTCAGATTCCTGTGCAGGAGAATTAACTGCCCACACTCTGCCTGGCAATGTGTGTCCTTGGTCGGAAGAAGAGCCAGAAAAGAATGTTGGATGAAGGGACCAAATCAGTATTAATCATCATATTGAAAACAACTAAAAATGGTCTTCTGATGGCAGATCAGTAGCTGAACTTTGTAGAACAAACTTAGGGCAGGTTCAAGGAAAAGCCTCCATTTCATATAAAATGGAAGTAATAATGATATTTTTTCAAAGAGTCTCTGTGAGCTTCAAATGGGGTAATACACACACATGCAGATACTCTTGTGCTTACATACATAGTTTATTCTTTATTAATATTAAACTATCTGGAGACATTTAGTTGGTTCCAGGGAGATAAACAGGCAAGGAATCAAGACATTTCACTGTATATATCCTTTGGTACTTTTTGTATTTTGAACCATATGAATGTATAACTGCATAAAATATTAAAGTTAAGATGCCCCTAAGTAACTTAACAGGAATTTGGTTAACATAAAGAAATGTCACCTTAGTGGTGGTTATCCTTTATTCAGTGCAGATCACTGATGAGCACGCCCTTCACAGAGCTCATTGAGTCCTCATAAGTGTTGTGTGAGGAAGGTGCTGCAGAAGGATTCGTGCTTGGGATCATCATGTAAGGGGCTTTGGCAGCTGTATCCTGTATATGTAATGACTTTTAAAATATTTTTATTATAAAATATTTCAAACATACAGGACACCGTAGAGAAGTATTTTTAAAAATTATTTAAAATGTTCTTAAAGAGTGGCCATAGGACTTACAAACCAAAGTGGGATACTTTTGAGAGACATGGGGGCCTGCTGTTGGTAGTTACTATGTGATAACAAATGTGAACTCAGCAGCTCCAGGCAAATTGGGTCACATGATTGCCTGGAAATCAAGCATTACCATAGCTGTTGAAGTCCACCCTTGTGCCTTTTTCTGGTCCATGTTATCCCTGCCGATCCAGACAACCTGATCTTGATTTAGGTATGTACACTGTTCACCATGTATGCCCATACTACATGTGTGTGTATCTTAAACTGTACAGAGTATTCCTTTGTGTGTTTCTAAATGTTACCTCATATGTTGTCATTTTTTAAGCCAGTAAGGCATTTTTCCCTTCTTTTCCTGGAAAATTAATGGAACTAGGGCCAGAGAATAATATATTAGCTAGGGTTCCTTTGATTGAAAGCAACAGAAACTAATTCTAGCTAGCTTATATCATGGAGGGATTTAGTTAATAATTCTGGGGCACCTTAAGTTTCCCATGACTAGGAAGGAGGAGTCTCAGGGCATCTCCTGGGATATGAACTACCGGTAGCTAGTAGATTTAATCTCTTTTGCACCCATCATCAGTAATAGACAAACCACAATGGCCCTGGTCTCTGTGTGTCTGGGTTCCAGTATTCAAATTCCAGAGACAGTGAGAAAATCCATCTGGGCCAAGCATTCTTCACTGGGTCAACCCCTTACATATAGTTAGGAATGCAGGATTATGTAGTATGGATATAACCACTGAGAGCCCATCTCATAGAAATGGGGCTATTTCCAGAGGAGTGAAATTGTGGGCTGGGCGCCTAAACGGGTGAAAACCAAAATGAGCAGAGAAAATTTGGAGATAGGAAGGAAAGCTCTATATTTATGGTTTCTTCTGAAAAGAAACAAAGGGAAAATATTTTAATTTGGAAATTTCTTCCTGGCATTTCTCAGGAAATTCATATGGACTCCTGGAATTTTGGAATCTGAGAAAACCCAGTTGAGAAATCAGGAAAATTGGAAGAAGTGTTAGAATTTTCCTGTGAGAATTCAAGCTTAATAGTCCATAAAGAGGCTTGACTGGTTTGAAGAATCTCTTGACTTTCAGTTGAAAGTAAGAGTAAGGAACGTTGATGTATGGAGTCAAAGGTCAAGGTCGACATTTCAGGGAACGGGCAGGAGCAGTTGTATTTGTTGCTCTAAGTGTGTGTTCATGGCCTTATCTGCTGTTGACAGCAAGGCATTCCTTTGAATAAATGTTAATAAGTTTATAGGCATGGCATACTTTTTACAAATCCAATGAGTGCTGGTCGAAGGAAAACCAGGTTTGGAAGCAAAATATGTCCTTAAATTGGCTATTTGACATGTGCTTCTCTGTAGTGCTCTTAACCTTGACAGGAGATCTGAATATTGCATTATTTGAATTCTCTTAGAGAGAACAATTGATGTTTTGTGGTGTAAACATTTCATTTAAAGAATGTTAAATTTTAAATGTGGTATTATCTTCCAATTTTAAATGATTTTTATTTAGCATTTACTTTGTGTTAATTGTTTTCTATCATCCTGTGTGTATAAGGTAGAGTCCCTTTTTACACATTACTGGATTTTATAATCTTGTCACAATATGTTGGTTCATAATAATAATAAACCATGCACTTGTTATTATATATATTTTTAAACAGTAGACTATGGAAACTTTTCATGTAATCCTATTACAGAAAAATGATTCTCTGCTTATTATTATGGTCACCTATTATTTTTAAAACCATGTAAGTAAAGTGTTATGAAAATTACAGAATAACATGAATTTGGGAATTCTTGAGAATTCTGAGAAATTCTATTTCCTCATTCTCTCGAATCCCAGTGATTAATTTGCCAGAAGTTAGAACACAGTGGAAGGGAATAACATCCTGTGTCAGATGCTGGTGGGGTTAATGATAACATGTTGTTGTTGAACTCTGAAACCCTGAGAAAGTCAGACTTGTTGGGGGATCTCAGATACACAAAATTGCTGCTGGATGAAAACCTCCTGGTTGATGTCAGCTCCTTCCCAAACTTGGAAAAACCCATTCCGTGAGAAAAAAACCTGACCATTTTCTGGCTTCTGAGGAAATAGACATGGTGTGGGGGGATGCTAAAGCAATGAAGATGCTCCTGGGCTTGCCTTTGAAGTCCGTAGCCATATGATTAGCCTGTGAAACCCCAACCCTAGTTACCACTTTTGGGTTAAAACAGTGTATCCAGGAAACCCTAGGTTAAAATGCATTTATTGTGTTCATTTTTTCTCTGTTTGCTTGAGTTAGTTTTCAGATTAGTGTGCCCTCTGTATATAGGCTTTGAGGGAATGAACAAAAGACTGAAAGGATCTCATGGAGAAAATTGGTCAGGCAGGGCCAGTAGAATTGTTGAGGACAGTGGATCCTGATACATAGGTGAGTAAGACCTGAGCCAGGCCTGGGTTGGGCTAGAGAGATTTGAGGGTGCCATCTGCTCACCTCCCCCAAACTGACTGGTTCTGATAACGCAGTATTTCACTGTCAGTCATGCAAATTCACCCAGGTTTCATAGCTGAAAAAAATCCATTCTTAAGGCCAGGAATACTGGCTCATATGGGTACTTGCTATTTAGCTCCATAACTTAGATGGATATTACATAGCTTTTAAAAAATGACTTTATGTAGGAATGTTAAAATATTTATTTGGAGATTAGCCCTATATTGGGGGGAGGGTCCCTTCCTAAAACCCAAACATAAAACCACCAAAGAAAAATTCCATGTAGGTTATGATTGCAAATGACTAATGGAATATAATGTAAGGAAAACATGGAAAATACATTCTTTTTAATAAACATCTAAATTGTATTCCTTTTAAAGCCTTTTTTAAAAACAAAATTCAGCTATTCAAAAAAATGTAGAAATTACTTTAAAAAAGTAAACTTTTTTGCCTTTTATAAAATGAAGAACTTCAGTAAGACTATTTGTAAAGTTCTTAATAATCTGTTACTCTATATCATTGATGTTTCTAGATACTGTGGGGCATACCTGGAAATTAATCTCATCCTTGGCAGATCAGAAGCCTATTATTTTTAGGTCAGGCTGAATTAAAATGAAACCTTTTGCTTTCAAAAAACACAATTTTTACAAGTTAATCAATTAATATTAAATGTTCTTTAAAGTTGGGACCAGTACATGCAGAAATCCGGAAACCACATCTTTGTCACTTTTGCTCTTGTGCTGGCCTTAGGAGGTTTATGAACAGCACTTCAGTATTCCTAGGCATCCTGTGGCTTCCTCAAAAAGCAAACTCCTTGGGAATTGGAGTTTCTATGTGTCAGGCTGGTGGCTCTTCTGCATAGTTTCTTACAAAGTATTTAAAGGTCAGTAAAAATAATTTTTTTCATTCTTAATACTAGTTCCCCAACTTTGCATATAATGTCGTTCTAGGTATTGTGTTGGAAAGGTTAATTGGACATAGTCCATTCCTGCCCTCAAAGACTATACTACCGGATACAAAGATTAAGATCATTATTATTATAGTAATAATTATATTAATAACTTATGCTAATATCATTTAGTAATTATCTTAGTAATAGTAGTAATAATAATCATCATCATAATAATTGCAGCATGCAATTACAAGCCCTCATTATGTTCCAGGCACTGTGTAATTTCCATAGGGAGCTCTTTGGATATGGTCATCAGCCCTAGGAGGCAGGTAGCATTATGTCCGTTTTATAGATGCAGAAACTGAGATTTAGTGATGGTGAGCAACTTGTCCAAGGTCACATAGGTAGTCACTGATGAAGCCTGAGATGTAAGAACACAGAGACATAGTGTACAAACATTTATAAGATACTCAGGTAACATGCACCTTTACAGCTCGTTAACATTCACTGAGTGGCCTTACACTGAAGGACGTAGAGAAGAAGCAAGTTCTGTTGGAATGACTATGGTTTTTCCTTTGTTGGGGATCAGAAGGCTGAGTGGAAGGTGGTATTTTAGGAGAAATATGTGAATGACTTTCCCCACCACCAGGAAATAGGCAGATTATAAAGGGGACTAGCACTTCCTTAGGGGGACTGCCCCATTTTCTACTGTTTTGCTGCCTCTTGTCCTGTACTTTTGGCACTTCTGCTCTTAGAGTCAATGAGTCAACAGCATGTTTTCAGCAGTTCCTGTGTGCATAGAGGTGGACTCCAACTCAATAGGACTATATACCGTGGGCCAAATATGTGTGCCAGCCTTTCCTGCCAGCAGGGAATCAAGGATAGGGGGAGTGTGGAAGAACAGAAATATAAAGTAAATTATGCATAAATATGTATAATTCATTTTAAGTCTCAAAATCACTCGAGTATCTTTTTAATTGGGCAGTTTTACCTGCTCCCCTTTGTACATCCTGATAAATTTCTAAATGGAAGCCTGATAGAAGTTAATCTTTTAGTGCCTCATAAGTAAAACAAGAGAATTATAGAATGATATAACTGGAAGGGACTCCAGAGATCTAAAGTGCCTCATGGAATATTAATGTCTTTGATCTGTTAATAGGTGTTCTGGAAAAGTGCCCCTTGGTCAAATAAAATTCGGAAATGCTAGGTTAAAGTTTAATAGGTTTCTTTCCTGTGGAACATCACAGTCTTTAATAAGCTATGTGCTTTTTGAATCTGCAAGAGAGGGGACAAAGTATGAAGTGTTTCAACCCTTATTTTGCCCCAAATTCCCATTTTGGGAAATGCTGGTCTAGCTTGAGCCAGCTAGTGTATTCTCTGCTTGAAGATGGCGGCTGACACCTTTTTGAGAGTAAGGAAGTCCCAAGGGGAAGGAAGGCTATATATCAATTGCTCCTGTTTCATGCCAAGAATTCTCAGTGAGATGCCTTTCCCTAGAGGATCAGAGAAGGCTGAAAGGCATCTCTACCCAAACAGGGTTGCCCTTTGTGATTCACAATGCAGTGAAGCTCTGAACTCAGCACAAAGGAATGACCAGCCCCTTTGAATCAGGAGAATGTATTTATCCCTGACCTAGGCCACGGAGGACATCTGAAGGAGGATGGGGCTGTCACTAGCTGTAGTCACAAAGCTAGTATGAGTCTCTTTCCCTAAGTAAATTGGTCACGTGAGTTTAGGCTGGGGAGTATCAATCTAGAAAAAAGTTAAACTGATGTCTTTTCTGCAGAACTTCTCAGAGCTTTTAATATGAAAATGTGCATTGTGAAGCTACAAGAATGGGGCAGAATATGCAGGATTTTTAAGTTACTTGTCTATGAAACTTGCTTTGTGTGGTACTTGAGAGAAATTCAGGTTCTGAGGAAAACCCTTTGGGAAATGATGATCTAATCAGGCCTCATTTTACTGGTGAGCAACTATGGGCAAGGCATTTCTTATCTGTGGGGCCCTCTTGGGCTTCTTTCTCCATCTCTGTGACAAATCTATTGGAATTACCTTGATTAAATTTGAAAGCAGCTTTAAAGAGATTTCTTGAGTATGATTTCTTTTTGTATGTTTCAAGGACAAATTATGTATTTTGAGCTTCCAGGGTTAAAAAGCACAGATTAATTAAACCAACCTTTATAAAATACCACCTATGCCCAAAGACCCTTTACGTATAGTGGTTGTCTACAAAGATTTACACTGTAGTTCTTGCTATATAGGACATAAATAAGGATAAATGTGATATTGATGGCAATAAAATGATCATCTAGCATTTATTGAATGCCTTTCTATTTGTCAGGCACTGTACTAAGTCCTTTAATCCACCTAACAGATTATGAGGTAGGGAGTCTAGTAATCCTTATTTCACATGAGGACACTGAGGTGAGGAGAAGTTAAGGCATTATTCCAAGGTCACATACAGCTAGAGGAGAGTAAACATACATAGAAAGGTGTAGCAGCATGTGAAACATTCCTTATGAGTGATACAAAGCACTATATGAATTCAGAGAAAAGAAAAACAATTTTCCAGAGACTTGATCCATGGAAGTGTCAGGTATATGGTGGACAGTTATGGTCTGGCCACCTGTCTCTTCTCCCTCTGGGAACAACACCCCCTTACTTTGGAGGAAATGTTTCCCTTTCACTGTGGGGTTCTGGCTATGTGGTTGGGCACATTGCCTCAAACTGGACCAGAGTCCTTGGGGATTTTGGGATTAGAAACAAGGGAAGGTTTCCTCTTGGCTAGGAAACCTGTAAAATATTGTCTGAGATGTGCATGCTTTATCCTCGCCCCATGGAAGGAGAGGGGCTGTGATAGGAGAGACTATGGTGATGTCAAGAGAGAGACAGGGTCTGGAAGTGGAGAGAGCCCTGGAGACCTGCTGGTCATCTCTGAGGCTTGGGGGCTGAATCCTTTTCTTCTTCATTGGGGCAGAGGACTTACTGCCCTCTTTTCTTATAGGAATGACACTGTCCTTCTTTGAAAAATGAAATGTTAGTAGAAATGGTTTTTAAAACCCCATGCCATAGGTACATACAGATATCCTTGGAAGTTTTCAGGTGCCATCTATTTGGTGCTAAGCTAAGTCTCCCTCAACCATAAAGTTAGGAACTTTACAAAGGAATGGGCCCTTGGGGGCCCAAGGAAAGAGTAGAGGCAAAAACAAACAAATAAACAAAAATTTTGCTGTTTAACAGCCCAAAAGTCCCAATAGAAGTCAGTTGGTGGTTTCATTGGTTTCCCCATCACACTTCAATGAAAAAAAAAGGGGAGAGGCCATACAAGAATTTGAACTGATGGCAAATGCTATCTTGGCCACTTGCTACTCACAGAAGGCCTTCTAATTCTCATCTATATAATGGGAATGATGTGAATTCCATTCCTACTTCTTTTAGTTGTTTTGAGTCTCCAAGGAGAAAACAGATGCAAAACAGTTTTATCAACTGCAAAACAGCATTTAAGTGTGAACAGTTATTCACAAGTATCTTATTATGACCAAATACTTTATAAACCAGCAGCAAGTCGAGAGTAGTCCCAGGAAGTGGACAGTATTTGGGGGAGAAGCAGCAGGAGATTTCAGGACAGTAGCCTCAGTGGGTACAAAAATGCTTTGAGAGTAATAGGCAATAGAAGCGAAAATAAGACTTGTTTCTTTCCTCTTTGCATTTTACCTGTTTAGTGCATTCTCTCTTCACTCTTATTTTCTATGAGGTATTTCTTGGTTTTGGATTTTAGGTGGGCTGTATGGAGACAAGGGGAGAACATCTTCAGCCCCTGCAGAATGAGAAGGGGCAGGGGAAGGACCTAGTGCAGTACCTGGTACGCTGTCCTTATTTAATGCAAGTTTATTCATTCGTGGTAGAATGTTAAAAAGAGTTTTACCCTTCTCCTATTGAATGATTAATTTCAGGCAGAGCTCAGCAGTGTGGACAAATACAATGAGGGACAAGCTTGTTTCTAAGCGTGAGCTGGACGAGGGAGGGTGAGAAGGGCAAGAGAGGAAGGAAATAATGTCTGCCTTGTTGCTGTTGCAACCACCACAACAAACGAAGTTTCCATACTGAGAAGTGTGCTGCCTTGGGAGGGCTGGGGAAACCATGACTGGGTGGGACCTGTGGGACTGAAGGGCCTGACAGTATGTGATTCCTTGCAACACATGGTAGTGGCGGGGGTGTGTACACATGCAGACACACCAGGGCTCAGCCTCCAGTTTCAGCGCTGGCAGAAGATAACAATTCTCAGCTTGCCTTTCCAGGGTTATTTTTGGCTGGGGCTGTTTGCTAATGGCAAAAAGTTGAGCCCCTCCCAACTCCCTCCCTTGGCCTTGTTCAAAAGAGAAACTTGTGCGAGTCAACTGCTCACTCCCAGAGAGACCAGGAGACAGGGCTGCCGGTGGGAAGGGAGAGGGACTGGGGTGCGGGAGAGGACCCCAGATCTTGTTCAAGTTCTTATCACCCCCAGGCTGTACTCTGACGGAGGGTGTGACCTGCAGAGAAATCATCACCGGGGAAGGCTTGGGTCAGGCGCAGAGGAGGTGTCACTGGGTGGGTAGGGTAGTGAGTACTAGGAACAGTCTTTTGGGACACCCCAAAAGTGGCTCCAGCTGGGGGAAGAAATTGCAGGCACATCGGGCTATCCGGCTGGAAAGGAAGTTGGTTAGGAGAAAACTTTCTTGGAAGGTAGTGTCCAAATTCTGCTGGGGCAGCAAGGGACTGCGCAGAGAGGGAGGACCAGTCGGTGCCGCCGGAGGGCGGAGAGCGCAGGCGGCTGGGCAGGGGGCCGGTGCGAGGCGGAGTCCGGGCGCGCCGCCAGCCTGGTGGGGGGGCCCGGCGGGCTGCAGATTCCCTCCGGATCCCGGGAGCCGCGACAGGACCGGCCAGGAGACGCCATGGAGGGGAGCCCCATCCCGGTGCTGACGGTGCCCACTGTGCCCTACGAGGACCAGCGCCCGGCCGGCGGCGGGGGGCTGCGGCGGCCCACCGGCCTCTTCGAGGGCCAGCGCAACTACCTGCCCAACTTCATCCAGAGCGTGCTGTCGTCCATCGACCTGCGTGACCGTCAGGGCTGCACCATGGTGGTGGGTAGCGACGGCAGGTACTTCAGCAAGACGGCCACGGAGATCGTGGTGCAGATGGCTGCGGCCAACGGGGTGAGTAGCCTGGCCGACCCTCGCTTCCTGCTGCGCCACGACCAGCTCCTCTTCCCTTGCCCACTCCTGCCTACCGGCTCCCGCGACCACGACCCGGGCTCTGCCGTTCTCCCAGGTGCTCCCGTCCAGCGTCCTGCCACCACCGCTCTGCACAGCCTTCCTGGTGCACCCGGGACTCCCGGGCTGTCAGCTCCCTCCGCCCGGAACGTCCTTAAGGGCTGCTAGTACTTATTTGAGTTCCGCTGGGCATTGTGAACCTGACACATTGCTCGGCACTCTCCAGTGACTGCTCACGTCCTCAACTGGCCGTGTTTCTTTTCATGCTTTCTTAACAAGCCCTTTAAAACTATTTGCTTTGACCATTTTCATTAACCTCCCTCCCCTCGCACACTTCTTTCCTAGGCTACCAACATAGTGTTTTGTTTTTGTTTTTTCCCATGTCCTATTTGTAGTCATCTTCACACACACACAGTGTTGGTCCCTGACATATTTGACAAGGGGGACCCTAAAGGTTTTTAGAGTCACTGGTTTGTTAACCCAGTGGAACTGATTCATTTGATTAAGGTAGGGACAGGGTGGGGACTATTTTGATGCTATACAGGCTGGGCTCTCAGTTCCCAGGAGGCATATCTTTAAATGGCCTGAAAAGGGATTTGCAATGCCTTTCTTAAGCAATTCCCAACTTTTCTCCAAGATGCCCTTTGGCATTTGACAACATTTCATGCCTCTTCTCCCTTCCAGTTTTCATCTTCCCATACCCCAGTTCCCTCCTTCTCAAATCCAACAGCATCTCAAAGACTTCTACAAGAGGCATTACCTAACTTCAGAGGTCTCTGAATTCTGTGTGGGAACCATTGTCTGAAAGAGTAATTTCAGCCTGTAATCAGATCCACATACATAGAATTTTTCTTTTAAGTGAAACCTCTGCAGAAGTATAAAATGAATGTGCATATTTTTAAAAGTGAAACTAAACAATTAGCCAGAATTTAGACTCCATCATTCTTTCTAGTCCTCTCCCTTTTATTTTCTCATTTCTTGGTTAACAAACAAAACAAAACTTTAGGGTTGTCTACTATAATTCCTCTTTCTCTATTTTTCAGGGATGGGGTAAGAGGATTTATATATATAAAATAATCAAAAGCAATTGGGAGAAACAGGGTGGTGGAATTGTGATTTTGCAACTGCAGCAGAAGATGCTGCTGGGTGCCCAAGACTTGTATTTCTCTCTGGCTCCTCTTTGGGATTGATGAAAATTGGCTTGAATCAAGGAGTTGGAGAGAGGTTGACAAATCGTCTTTTACTCTTGTCTGACAAAGCTGTTACTGTGAAATGATGGAGAATAACGAGACTTGGGAGAGCTATGGCAGCTTTCATACCCCTTCCT
Organism: Smutsia gigantea; assembly: GCA_032199065.1. Lineage (NCBI taxonomy): Eukaryota > Metazoa > Chordata > Mammalia > Pholidota > Manidae > Smutsia > Smutsia gigantea. Next base: position 50,078 of record JAVSCE010021539.1, read on the forward strand.
GGGCAAGTTTTTCCAGGAGGTGATGGAAACATAGCCTAGCCAATATTTATTGTGGGTCAGGATATTTTTGAAGCTGCAGTTGTTGATTTGCATGGACAAATTACTATTCTGCTTTATTATTTCTTGGTACCCTTTATCGTAAGACCTCTTCAGCCTCTTATTTCAACGGTTCTTCTCTGATATTCACATTTTATTAACTTTGAGAGTGGAGTTCATTTTAGGAGATACTTAGCATATGTTAATATATACTTAAAATAGAGCCAAATTTAACCTGATAATTATGAAGGACAAAATGACATGTAAAATCCATATAGAGCACCATCTCTAAAATAATCTGACAGTATTACATCTAACATGGATGGGCATGGGTGAAGGGAATGGTCAACATTTATCAGAATTTCAAACAGCCAATGTTAACCAATGCTGTCCTCATTTTGTTCACTTTTTGGGGACTTTTACTACGGCAAATTGAATAATCAGAAGGCCGGCTTCAGGAGAAAGGTGATTTAAGCAGACTGGATAACTGTAAGCAAAACTGGTCTTGAATGATTGCAGATTGATGGGAATGTACTTGCTTCCTGACTTGGCCTGCTGAATTATACTCAGGATTGAAGAACTTCAATTCCAAATACTTTGGCTTTTTTTTTGATTGCCCATTGGATATTCATAAATAGGCTAGAGAAGTAAAATTTATTCTCTTTGAACTGACTTGAATTTGTTTGGGTGGGTTGCATTCTCTGTATTTGAAAAATATTTGTTTTGGTTAAAAAGTTATATATATTTTTATTTTTAATTTTTAACTTTGGTATCATTAATGTACAATCACTTGAACAACATTATGGTTACTAGACTCCCTATTATCAAGTCCCCCCCACATACCCCACTACAGTCACTGTCCATCAGTGTAGTAAGATGCTATAGAATCATTACTTGTCTTCTCTATAAATACTGCCTTTCCTGTGTCCCCTGCTGCTGCATTACCCGTGCTGATCATAATGCCCCTTTTCCCCCCTTATCCCTCCCTTCCCACCCATCCTCCCCAGTCCCTTTCCCTTTGGTAACTGTTAGTCCATTCTTGGGTTCTGTGAGTCTGCTGCTGTTTTGTTCCTTCAGTTTAAAAAGTTACTTTTACAAAGGAATATTCTATTAAAATCTATAGTTGATGTTTGATTATATAATTGCTAGAGGAGAACAGAAGTTTGGAATTTCTAAAATGACAAGCTGTACTACTTATGTTTTAATATCTCAAAATTTGGAATAGATTGTCAGACATACACCTTACAAATTGGGATTTAAAAACTTTTATTATGGAATTTTCAAAGTTTTAGAAAAGTAGAGAGAATAGATTAATGACATACATATGCCCATACACTAGATTGACAGTCTTCTATATTTATTGCATCTTTTTTGAGGACAACATTATAGTAAAGAAAATGACATTTTATCCCTAACTTCAGTATAGATCTTTGAAAAATAATAATATTTTCCTTGACAGTTACAGTATCACTATCATTCCAGGCAAAATAGAAACGTTATTTCTTTATATCCTTTATTACCCACATTATAGTCCACCTTCAGATTTCCTCAATTATTCTGACATGTCTTTTATAGTTGGTTTGTTCAAACTAGGTTCTTTTAATCAAAGAACACATGTTGCATTTAGCTATTTGTCTTAAGTACCTTTTAACTTAGCAAGTACCTCTTTACTTTTATTTTGTTAATGAAATTAACTTGTCCATTGGTTGTCTTGTAGAATGTCTCTTCCCCCTTCCCTTTTCTGGAATTTTCTGATTACTTCTTTATGGTGTCCTTTAATTTTTCATTCTAGTCCCTGTTTTTGTGTGCATGCACGAACTAGAAATTTGTTCTAAAGGCTTAATTAGATTCAGGTTCAACATTTTTTCCCCCCAAGAATATTTCATAGGTATGAATGTGTATTTATGTTGTGTCATATTAGTAGACATGATCCCTTGTTGTCCCATAATTCATGATGCTGAGATGATTATAGGGCTATGGTGGTAATTGCCCATACCTTCCATCATTTCCTGCCTTGAGACTGCCAGTACCCGTGGGGGGAACTTTGTACCATGTGAATATGCAGTTTTTTATCAAGCTTTATCCAATTGTTTTGGCATCCGTTAATTATCCTGGTTTGAGTTGATTATTTTATTAGGGGTTTCAAAATGATGGTTTTTGAATTATCTAATTCCATCTACATGTTTTAGTTAGCATTTTTCTATAAATTGGGCATTCACTAGGGTATTTGATTATCCTGAAATATAGTTCCTTCTGGAAATATGCTTATTTCTCTGTTTTTTTAAATTACCAATTTTCAGAGTAAAGATCTGGTGAAATAGCCACCTACATTGGTGACATATGAATTTGATTTTGTTTTGCTTTTGTGAATATCACTATGGACTCTTGGATTTTCATATTATTAATTTGAATGGATTAGAAATAAATGAGAAGGTATTTTTTTTTACCTGTTCTTGTATTTTTATGTGGCTGTGTGAAATTATCTAACAAATCCCCAGAAGTATTTTAATTCTCCTTTAAAGATACAAACTGTGTCATATATATAGAGCAAAAGAAAAATACTGAGTACAAAAAGTAAATAGCATCATTTAAGTGAATTGCTATTAAAATTAGTTTGGAACTGTTTTTTTTTATCCTATTTCTCTTTTCATCTGCTTCAGATGCAGTTTAGATCCTGTATGGATCAATGTATTCTAATTTCTAATCTCCAGTCCTTAATCTATAATCAAGATAATCTGTAAGTGCAATATAATAGCTGTAAGGAAGGCTTGATCTTTCTCCAGGTGGATCCATTTGCACCTAAGCGTATATATACCTCTCTCTTTCTCCTTTCTTCTGACCTTTTTTAGTCTTAAGTACCTTTAATAATGGACACATGACAGCACTATGTCTGCCTCAAGATATTTCTGACTTTTTCTAAAGTGTGCTTTCTCTGGAGATGACAGTATATCAGCACTGTCCAGTAGACATTTCTGTGATGGAAATGTATAATCTGCATTGTCCTCCTCACTAGCCACATAACTACTGAACACTTGAAATGTAACTAGTGTGACTGAAGAACTGAATTTTACATTTTATTTAATTTTAATTAATTAAAATTTAAATAGCTGCAATTTGTTAGTGCCTACCATACTAGAGAGCACAGCTCTAAAATTCAGCATTTAAAGTCTGTTTTTTTTTTTTATGGAGTCAGACTGTTACAACCAAAAGCAACTGTAGGTTGAATAAACGTAGCTTACTCAATACTACAAATATGTATCTGGCAAACCCAAACCAAATTTCTTCATACAACAATCATACTCTCTTTTGACTTTAGCCCAGGAAGCAATGAGGTATGGTGGGAAAACCACTGTATCAGCAACTGGAAGGGTTGCCTTCCTTTCCTAGCTCTGCCATACAAGTTTCAGGGCAAATGCTTTAACTTCTTTAAATCCCTAGAAACTACTTGTTTCCTTATCTATAAATTGGGTATGACAATATCACTTAATTGTCTGGGAATCAAATGAAACACTGCATATGAAAGCATTTTATAACATCCACAGCACTAAGAAATGTAAGAGAGTATTGTTATGGTCAACTGAATGCATTTTAGATGCATTTTAAGTACATGTATTGAATAAAACAACTTACAACTCTCGTGCAAGTTTTAGCCAAGAGAAAGTCCACTTGTATACTAGCCATGTACTATACTGGCCATATGGTGGTACATAATAATAATAAATAATAATAATAATAGCATATAGTGCAGGTTACAGAATTTAAGAGCTTCTCAGTGTCTTGTGAAATCTTTTAGGGGTGGAAGCTGAAGTGTAATGTATGAGGAAAGCTTGGTCAACAAGGGACTTGGGTGTGCCCTCCAGATAGATGCTTGCATAGGCTATATTTGATTACAGTGGGCCATGAAAGGTGATTACTCCAAAGAATGAGAATGCATTTGTCTGGATATTTACTAGAACTATTTGGGGAACAAATTTTGGTGTGGCCGCAAAGACAAGGAATTTGAAGTGAAGCTGAGTGGGATATTGCGGTGTATGGGAAGTAGGGAGGGGGAAGAAGGAAGCAAGGGAGGGAGGGAAACCTGTGCTTCAACACGTAAAAATATTTCCTGGAATGGATCTGGAGGTCTGGGCTTGACTGGACCCAGGTCTGGTCTCTAGAAGGGAAAAAGAACTGGGTGGTAATTGTTCTCATTTTCTGCTGGTGTTCATTATGGAATAGGTGAATGGAATGAGCTGTTATGGCCCAGACATTGGGAAAGACAGGATTGTAATACATTAGAAAACCTTAAAGAGCCTTCCATACCTTTATCTTGCTTTCGTGCTCAAACCACCCCTGAACTGTTAAAATGGGAAGTCTGTTATATGAGTGTTAGTAAATTTTAGGGAGGACTTGGTTCCTTCCATCTCCATGTTTGGGTCAGTTCATTCTTGAATCTTTTAGCCTCAAGTCTTCATCCACTTTTTTTTTAATGGGGGAAGTAAAAGGAGTGGGAGAGGTTTTGAGAACAGCTGGGGCCCTCCCAGTTGCTGGGTGGGTTATTTTAAGCTTTGTTTAATGTGTCCAGAGGCCCAGATGGCATTTTTAACTAAGCTACTTTATTAAATCTGTGATAAACCATAATGATGTTTATTGAAAAGACAGACATACATCAGCAACATTATGTGTGCAAATTGCCCTAAGAATTTTCTATAAAACATCTGTTGGCTTTGAGCCCTTCATGAACTTTGAAAGTTTGATAGTTTCTGTACAAACTTGAGGAATAGAAGTTCAAACCTATTTTTGAGGAATCTAAGCATAGGTATTGGCTTCACCAACCATAATTCTCATTGTTTGGGCCCTAGCCACTCTTCTGTTAGACCAGTAACATGAACAAAAACTGTAGTAGGATTTGAACAGGATTATTTGAGAATAGAAGGCAGGGAAAAAAGGGTCTAAATTTCCCAGGGGTTTTTAAATTGAAATTAGAAAGCTAGGGCTGCAATGTCCTTTGTTAGCCGACAGCCTTGACAGTTAATTTCAAACACTCAAGATTTGGCCAATATGACTTTACTGTTTATACTTGCATAGCCAAAGTGAAAGTTTAGATCCTTTCATCTGACTTGACTATCATTAGTTATGAGTAAGAGGACATTTAAAGTATACATAAGACTTTCTAAAATGCACATTTTCTGATTCTTTAAATATCTCTCATCTTCTGTATTTTTAATGACATCAAATTTTGGAGTAATACCTGTATTTATATGAAGAGAAAATTTTCAGGAACATTCAAGTCCCAAAGAAATTCTTTTTCTTGGCATAAAGTTGCAGAAATTTTTCTTTCCCTTTCCAAGTCCCTACTAATAGGTGTTTTGTACAAATATAGTATTTAATTATATCCTTTCTATTTTCCTCGAATAAGAATCCTGTTTTGTAGCTAGGGGTATCTAATTTTGTTTTTAGGGATTTATAATGGAATGAGAAAAGAATTTGAAATCAGAAGACCAGAGCTTATTCTATTTGATAAAAGACCCCACAAAATACTGGAAGAAGAGTTTTACAACAAGTGGTTGATATCTACAATATATGAAAAACTTTCAAATCAGTAAGAAAATTCAAATCAATTCAAAAGAAATATTGTCAACAACTACAACAAACATGTGAAAAGGTGATAAACCTCATTAATAACCAAAAAAATATAAATAAAAAAATACAATTGAAAAAAAGGTGACTTGGTGTTGGTGCTACAAAATTATAATGTTTGTAAACTGTTGGTAGCAGTTAAATTGATACAAATTTTTGGTCAGGCAGTTTGGTAGTTTATATATAAATTAAGAAATAGAGTGCTTTTCCAATAATCTAGGAAGCCTTCAATCGAAGAACCTATCCTGTAAATTTTCTAATACAAATGTGGAAATGTCTGTGTGCCGGAACACTCCAGTATTATGCTAAATGAACACTTGAAAACAATTTATATGTTCAGCAGTAGAGAACAGGTATATAGTTTATGACATAACCATACCATGGATGCATTAAAATCCATAAGCAAAGGAGGTGGATCTATATGTGACATGAGAAAGATGTGAATAATAGCTTATTTAATGAAACAAAGCAGTTAGAAGATCATATGTAAAACAATATATATATATATAGGCATAGAAAATAGGGCTAGAAAGATACACTCCAAGCAGTTAACAGTGAATATATTTGGAGTATGGTGGGGAAAGTGGAAATCTTTCTCTTTCTAATTCATATACTTCACTTTATTAAATAATCATACATGGATATGCACTGCTTTCATAATTAAACACATCAGTAAAGAATAATGAAAAAAGGAGAAGCTCTGAATTTGAATCAAGATACTATACTGGTATAATTGGGAAAGTCACCTAGCATTCTGGGTTTATTTTCTCATTTATAAAAATAGGGGAAGTAGTAATGCTTGCCCCCCATACCTTCCAGGGTTGTTGGGAGGACAAATGTGGTAATGGAATATTATCAATTATTTTCTTCATATAACACAATTATTGTGAAACCCTTTTCCTCTGATTAAAATAAAAGAAGGACATGTGTGTATGTGCTTTTTAGTCTCAGTAGTTTTACTCATCAGAAGGTGCCTCTTGGTGCCGTGATCCCAGTTGCTTTGGTGAGGCTTCCTCTTGACTTCTGGCATTCCTCCATGCTCTGGCTAAGGCTTGGGGGTGATTGTTGAAGTCATGATCCTGCCCTGCCTGTCAGCATGCACACACACACACACACACACACACACACACACACACACACACACACAATCACTCATGCATACACAAACACATATGCACGCACACCCTGCCATTGTACTTGTGGCAGCAGCTGCTCTGGCATAGACTTTAACTCAATGTAAAGGACTTTTTCTGCATTGTCTGTGCATTCATTATTTCCTATTATGAATCAGCTGAGTCAAATGCCATGCTTTTCTACCTTAAACTTTTCTGAGGGTCAAGCTATGTCAAGAGCAGACTCCTCATTCCACACCCGGCCCACTGCACCGTACTAAGGCTAGATATTAATCGGCTAATTTCATGAGAATTTTTCAAGCCTAATGGACTGGGCCGTGTGAGAGATTACTGAGAGGAAGACACAAAGCAGAGGCTAAGAGACTCCACGCTAATCTGCTGAGGAGCCTGGAAATGCACAGCTGTGGGCAATAGCGATGCTTTAAAGTGTTTTGTCAGGATGTGTGTCAGGGTGCCTGTTCCTGTAGCCCTGCTGAATGTTTGCTTAGGAGGCATAATCTTTTTTTGGACAGGATCTCCCAAATGTAAAGTGACAGATGCTAATGTGGAATATAATACAGAAGACCTAGCTTTGCTGTCATAAATAACAGTAAATTGTTTAATCTTGCTGAGTTGTAAATCTATGATTGCCAGAGGTCTGTATTTCACTGGAACGTAGTATAAGGGGTGGGAGCACTTAGCAAATGGGTAGTAATTATTTTCCCAACCAGACAGAAACTGGCCTGATGGAATTTATTTAAAGATCCATATAAATGTATTTTAATTGATTGTGACAACTACTCAGAGAAAAACACAGCTATAAAGAGAGACTGAGGGTTTTTATTTATTATTTATTTATTTTAAAAAAGTTTTTTATTAAGGTATTATTGATATACACTCTTATGAAGGTTTCACATGAAAAAACAATGCAGTTACTACATTTACCCATATTATCAAGTCCCCACCCATACTCCAGTGCAGTCACTGTCCATCAGTGTAGTAAGATGCCACAGATTCACTGTTTGCCTTCTCTGTGCTACACTGTTTTCCCCATGACCCCCCACACCACATGTACTAAAGATAATGCCCCTCAATCTCCATCTCCTTCCCTCCTGACCTGCCCTCCTACAACCCTCCCCTTTGGTAACCACTAGTCTCTTCTAGGAGTCTGTGAGTCTGCTGCTATTTTGTTCCTTCAGTTTTGCTTCGTTTTTATACTCCACAAATGAGGGAAATCATTTGGCACTTGTCTTTCTTCACCTGGCTTATTTCACTGAACATAATATCCTCCACCTCCATCCATGTTGTTGCAAATGGTAGGATTTGTTTCTTTCTTATGGCTGAATAGTATTCCATTGTGTATATGTACCACCTCTTCTTTTTCCATTCATCTACTGATGGACACTTAGGTTGCTTCCATATCTTGGCTATTGTAAATAGTGCTGCAATACACATAGGGGTGCATATGTCTTTTTGAGTCTGACAAGTTGTGTTCTTTGGGTAAATTCCAAGGAGTGGGATTCCCAGGTCAAATGGTATTTCTATTTTTAGTTTTTTGAGGAACCTCTATATTGCTTTCCACAATGGTTGAACTAGTTTACATTCCCACAAGCAGTGTAGGAGGTTTCCCCTTTCTCCACATCCTTGCTAGCACTTGTGGTTCTTAGTCTTTTCGATGCTGGCTATCCTTACAGGTGTGAGGTGATATCTCATGGTGGTTTTAATTTGCATTTCCCTGATAATTAGTGACATGGAGCATCTTTTCATGTGTCTGTTGGCCATCTGAATTTCTTCTTTGGAGAATTGTCTCTTCATATCCTCTGCCCATTTTTTAATCGTGTTATTTGCTTTTTGGTGTTGAGGTGTGTGAGTTATTTATATATTTTGGATGTTAGCCACTTCTTGGCTATGTCATTTACCAATATATTCTCCCATACTGTAGGATGCCTTTTTGTTCTGTTGATGGTGTCCTTTGCCATACAGAAACTTTTTAGTTTGATGTAGTCCCATGTGTTCATTTTTGCTTTTGTTTCCCTTGCTCAAGGAGCTGCGTTCAGGAAGAAGTTGCTCATGCTTATATTCAGATTTTTGCCTATGTTGTTTTCTAAGAGTTTTATGGTTTCATGACTTACATTCAGGTCTTTGACCCATTTTGAGTTTACTTTTGTATTGGGGTTAACAATAATCCAGTTTCATTCTCTTGCATGTAGCTGTCCAATTTTGCCACACCAGTTGTTGAAGAGGCTGTCATTTCCGCATTGTATGTCCATGTCTCCTTTATTGTATATTAATTGACCATATATGCTTGGGTTTATATCAGGGCTCTCTAGTCTGTTCCATTGGTCTATGGTTCTGTTCTTGTGCCAGTACCAAATTGTCTTGGTTACTTTGGCTTTGTAGTAGAGTTTGAAGTTGGGGAACATAATCCCCCCAGCTTTATTCTTCCTTCTCAGGATTGTTTTGGCTATTCAGGGTCTTTTGTAGTTTAATATGAATTTTAGAACGATTTGCTCTAGTTCATTGAAGAATGCTGTTGGTATTTTGATAGGAATTGCATTGAATCTGTAGATTGCTTTAGGCAGGATGGCCATTTTGACAATATTAATTCCTCCTATCCATGAGCACAGGATGTATTTCCACTTATTGCTATATTCTTTAATTTCTCTCATGAGTGTCTTGTAGTTTTCAGAGTATAGGTCTTTCACTTCCTTGGTTAGGTTTATTCCTAGGTATTTTATTCTTTTTGATGCAACTGTGAATGGAATTGTTTTCCTGATTCCTCTTTCTGCTAATTCATCATTAGTGTATAGGAATGCAACAGATTTCTGTGTATTAATTTTGTATCCCACAACTTTGCTGAATTCAGATATTAGATCTTGTAGTTTTGGAGTGGATTCTTTAGGGTGTTTTATGTACAATATCATGTCATCTGCAAACAGGGACAGTTTAACTTTTTCCTTGCCTGTATGGATGCCTTTTATTTCTTTGTGTTGTCTGATTGCTGTGGCTAGGACCTCCAGTACTATGTTGAATAGAAGTGGGGAGAGTGGGCATCCTTGTCTTGTTCCCTTAAAGGAAAAGCTTTCAGCTTCTCGCTGTTAAGTATAATGTTGGCTGTGGGTTTGTCATATATAGCCTTTATTATGTTACTTGGGCTCCATACCCAATTTGTTGAGAGTTTTTATCATGAATGGATGTTGAATTTTGTTGAATGCTTTTTCAGCATCTGTGGAGATGGTCATGTGGTTTTTGTCCTTCTTTTTGGTGATGTGGTGGATGAAGTTGATGGATTTTTAAATGTTGTTCCATCCTTGCATCCCTGAAATAAATCCTACTTGATGATGATGGATGATCTTTTTGATGTATTTTTGAATTTGGTTTGCTAATATTTTGTTGAGTATGTTTGCATCTATGTTCATCAGGGATATTGGTCTGTAATTTTCTTTTTTTGTGGTGTGCCTGGTTTTGGTACTAGAGTGATGCTGGCCTCTTAGAGTGAGTTTGGGAGTATTCCTGCTTCTTCTACTCTTTGGAAAACTTTAAGGAGGATGGGTATTAGGTCTTCACTAAATGTTTGATAAAATTCAGCGGTGAAGCCATCTGGTCCAGGAGTTTTTTTCTTAGGTAGTTTTTTGATTAGCAGTTAAATTTCATTGCTAGTAATTGGTCTGTTCAGAGTTTCTGTTTCTTTCTGGGTCAGCCTTGGAAAGTTGTATTTTTCTAGAAAATTGTCCATTTCTTCTAGGTTATCCAGTTTGTTGTCATATAATTTTTCACAGTATTTTCTCATAATTCTTTGTATTTCTGTGGTGTCTGTAGTGATTTTTCCTTTCTCATTTCTGATTCTGTTTATGTCTGTAGACTCTCTTTTTTTCTTGATAAGTTTGGCTAGGGGTTTATCTATTTTGTTTATTTTCTCGAAAAACCAGCTCTTGCTTTCATTGATTCTTTCTATTGCTTTTTTCTTCTCGATTTTATTTATTTCTGTTCTAATCTTTATTATGTCCCCCCTTCTACTCACTTTGGGCCTCATTTGTTCCTCTTTTTCTAGTTTCATTAATTGTAAGTTTAGCGTGTTCATATAGGATTTTTCTTTCCTGAGGTAGACCTGTATTGCAATATTCCTTCCTCTTAGCATGGGCTTCACTGCATCCCACAGATTTTGCAGTGTTGAATTATTGTCATTTGTCTTCATATATTGCTTGATCTCTTTTTTTATTTGGTCATTGATCAATTGGTTATTTGGGAGCATGTTGTGAAGGCTCCATGTGTTTGTGGGCTTTTTCATTTTCTTTGAGTAATTTATTTGTAGTTTCATACCTTTGTGGCCTGAGAAAGTGGTTGGTACAATTTCAGTCTTTTCGAATTTACTGAGTCGCTTTTTGTGCCTAATATATGATCTATTCTTGAAAATGTTCCTTGTGCACTTGAGAAAAATGTGCATTCTGCTGCTTTTGGGTATAGAGTTCTGTAAATGTCTGTTAGGTCCATCTGTTCTAATGTATTGTTCAGTGCCTATGTCTCCTTACTTATTTTCTGTCTGGTTGATTTGTCCTTTGGAGTGAGTCGAGTGTTGAAGTCTCCTAGAATGAATGCATTGCATTCTATTTTCCCTTTTAATTCTGTTAGTATTTGTTTCACATTTGTAGGTGCTCCTGTGTTGGGCACATAGATATTTATAATGGTTATATCTCCTTGTTGGATTGACCCCTTAATCATTATGTAATGTCCTTTTTTTTTCTCTTGTGATTTTCTTTGTTTTGAAGTCTATTTTGTCTGATACAAGGACTGCAACTCTTGCTTTTTTCTCCCTATTTTTTGCATTAAATATCTTTTTCCATCCCTTCACTTTTAGTCTGTGTATGTCTTTGGGTTTGAAGTGAGTCTCTTATCAGCAGCATACAGATGGGTCTTGTTTTTTAATCCATTCAGTTACTCTATGTCTTTTGATTGGTGTATTCAGTCCATTTACATTTAGGGAGCTTATTGATAGGTATGTACTTATTGCCATTGCAGGCTTTACATTCGTGGTTACCAAAGGTTCAAAGTTAACTTCCTTACTGTATAAGAGTCTAACTTAACTCACTTAATATGCTATTACAAACACAATCTAAAGGTTCTTTTTTTTCTCCTCCTTTTTCTTCCTCCTCCATTTTTTATATATTACGTACCATATTCTGTACTGTGTGTCTATCCCTTAATTGACTTTGGGGATAGTTGATTTAATTTTGCATTTGCTTAGTAATTAACTGTTCTACTTTCTTTACTGTGGTTTTGTTACCTCTGGTGACAGCTATTAAGCCTTAAGAACCCTTTCATCTATAGCAGTCCCTCGAAAATACACTGTAGAGATGGTTTGTGGGAGGTAAATTCTCTCAGCTTTTGCTTATCTGGAAATTGTTTAATCCCTACTTCAAATTTAAATGATAATCCCGCCAGATAAAGTATTCTTGGTTCAAGGCCCTTCTGCTTCATTGCATTAAATACATCATGGCACTCCCTTCTGGCCTGTAAAGTTTCTGCTGAGAACTCTGATGATAGCCTGATGGGTTTTCCTTTGTATTTGATCTTTTTTTTCTCTCTATCTGCTTTAAAAGCCTGCCCTTATCATTGTTCTTTGCCATTTTAATTATTATATGTCTTGGTTTTGTCTTCCTTGGGAGCCTTGTGTTAGAAGATCTGCAACTCTATGGCCTGAGAGACTATCTCCTTCCCCAGATTGGGGAAGTTTTCAGCAATTATCTCCTCAAAGACACTTTGTATCCCTTTTTCCCTCTTTTCTTCTTCTGATAGCCCTATAATGCAAGTATTGTTCCGTTTGAATTGGTCCAACAGTTCTCTCAATATTCTTTCATTCCTAGAGATCATTTTTTCTCTCTGTGCCTCAGCTTCCTTGTATTCTTGTTCTCTAATTTCTATTCCATTTACTGTGTCTTCTACTACATCTAATCTGCTTTAAATTACTCCATTGTACGTTTCATTTCAGATATGGAATTTCTTAATGATTGAATCTCCGTCTGAAATTTATCCCTGATTTCTTGAATATTTTTCTGTATGTCCATGAGAATGTTTATGATTTTTATTTTGAACTCTCTTTTATGAAGATTGGCGAGTTTAGTTTCACTTGGTCCTTTTTCTCGTGTTTGTGAGATTTTGGTTTGAACCAGGTTCCTTTGAGGTTTCATATTTGTATGTGGTGCCCTCTAGTGCCCAGAAGCTCTTGTCTGTGTAGCTGCTTATCCCCTGGAGTGTTGTTGGGGGTCACAGGGGAGTGGTGCTCGTGCCTGGGAGGAGGAAAGGGCTTTTAACTGCTTCCTGGCTGCATTGCCTATCTCCACTGTCAGAACCAGTGGACCAAGTACACAGGTGTAAGCCTCTGTGCTTTGCATTTGTTGCTGCTGTAGGTGGGGCCTCCCTCTGGCTGGCCTGATGCCAGGGCAGGGACTGTCAGTTTGCAAGCCAGTGCCTCCAGGCCAGCAGGAAGGCTCAGCAGGCTGCGTATCACAGTGGGGGGCCTCAGAGCTGAGTAGTCAGCCAGGGGGATGGAGCACCTGAAGCTCCCAAAAGTTCCCAAACTGCTGGGCAGAGCGTACCCAGAAACCTTGTCCCCCTGTCCCTTCTCCCTAGCAGCAAGCTCCATGCAAACCCCGCTCCTTCTGCAGCCCTCTTGCTGCTAGGAAGCCTTTCAGACCACCCACCTTTCCTTTGTTCCAGAGCAGCCGGATGTGGATCCCTGTCCTCCACAAACAGCTGGAATTTCTGTCTCTCCAAGTATTCTGCCTGTCTTAGCTTTCCAACCCCACTCATCTCCAGAGCACCATTTAATGTAGGTTTTTTCTCCCAAAGCAGATCTCCAGGGCTGAATGTTCAGCAGTCCTAGCCTTCCACCCCTTTCCTTCTCCATTTCTCTTCCTACCATCGGTGAGCTGGTGTGGGGGTAGGGCTTGGGTCCCGCCAGTTCAAGGCTTTGGCATGTTACCCTGTTTTGTGAGGTCTGCTCTGTTCTCCAGGAGTATGCAGTCTGGCACAGCCTTCTTTCCAGTTGGTCTTTTAGGATTAGTTGTATTAATTATATTTTTGTATTTTATGTGGTTTTGGGAGGAGTTCTCTGTCTCACCTCTTATGCTGCCTTATTTAATTCTGTCTCTCTCAGAGAACCTAAAGCCATTTTATGGAAGAATATTCAGTGGCATAAAAAGATGGGCTCCAGTGAAGGGCTGGATGTATTAAGTGAAAGATACAGGCTCATGATAACCCCTTTTTAAAAAATATATAAATACGTAAATGAAATATAGGCAAATAATGAGAGAAACAGAGATACTGAGATACGTAGATAAAGGGTACACACTTTGAATAAAAAAATGTTAACTAACATTAGTTGTTTTTAGGTTTTCAGATCATTATTATTTTTTGGTTATGTGTACTTTGTAAATGTTCAAAAAAGGAACAAGCATTTTTTTTTTAATTAGAAAACCATTGTAGTTTAGTAAAACACCACAAATTCATTCAATTACTATAAATTAAGAAATTTATAATTAAGAATTAAGAAATTACACCAGCAAGGAAAACAAGGGAAATGTATTGGTAGTTCATTGGGTGCTAGACACTGAACTAGAGCTTGCCTATGTTACCACTTTTCACCCTCCATCTTTCAGATAACAGAATTGAGATTCAGGGGGACTCAGGGTCTTGCCCAAATGACAAAGCTATTTGGGGCATAGTCAGTTTTTATATCCTTTCCCATTGGATTCAAAAATCTCAGCTTACCTCAGGGCATTCAACTCAGCCTTCCTGACCCAAATAGATCCAATGGTTCTTATCCTGGTATCCAGTTAGGTTGATCAGCTCATAAAATGACAGCTATCAGGGCCCTTTCTTAATTTAATGAGCCAAGTCCTACACCTTAAGGTAAAGATTTCATTATTTTCCAAGCACTGAAATACCTAATTACCAGGATGAACATACACTCCAAGTCCACCACCCCCATTTTTCACCTGAGGAAAGCCAGATTGTCTGATATTCTCAATGAGATATGCAGAATTGGTGAGTTGATTGAGGAACAGAACTTGGGCCAAATTTCTAGATGTCTGTGACTTTTCTGCACCTGTTCAGATGTTAGGAATCTAATGTGAAATCCATCTTGTTTTGGTGTTAGTGGACTCTCATCTCTCTTTCCAGCCTTTGAGTGTGTGTGTAAAAATTTCCAGGGAACAGGAAGCTAAGGATGGGCTTGCTTGCTCCCATCTGGTCTCCATGTAACAAAGCATATAACAGCACAATTATCCTCTGCAAGTGGAGAAGTCCCTTGATATTTGCATAACCACATCCATGTCTTAAGTTTATTATTTCTTGAAATTCCACTTAGCCATCTCCTGCTTATTCAGTACAGCTCTGCTTCAGGGCTGGCACTGCTCTCTGACAGCTGGGCTGATAGACTGAAGCCCTGCCATTATGGCAGCTTGGCTTTGGACTTTCTTCATGGTTTTTGTTTTTTTATTTAACTGAGAAGACAGGAAACAGGCATCTTGTGTATTTGGCTTCCCATGCACTTCGTAGATGGACACAGTGGTGGCTGTGTGGTCCTGTACAGCACTTCTGCGAGCCATCAAGGAAGTTTCTGTTTATTGCTCTCTTCCCTCTCTCTAATTCACTTTGGAAATTACAGGGACATAACACAGTGAGTGGAGGATACTGTGGAATGTCATGCTTGCTTTTTCACTTCTCTCTTTGGGATTGTATTAAAAAATGTGATATTTGAAGCTATAAGGAAATCATAAGGGGAAGTCTAACTTAAGGGAGTTCATACATGAAAAAGATTCTGCTTTTATTAGTGTTATGTTACTGAGGAAGACTCATTTGGAGTCAAAAATCTGTATCTTCTCTGAGAGTCTGACCTGTGGGTAAAGTTATATATCCCCTAGCTGTTCCTAATACTTTGATTTGAGCTAATTAGAAACTGAAATTATACTAAATCCAGTTTAGAAGAGTAGTTGTTAGTGTTTGGAAAAGACGAAGTCATCAAAAAGAAAATCATTAAAAAAATTAGTTGTATATGGCACTTAGAGTAAAGAAATGAAAGTGCAGGGAGAAAGCTTTAGGAAATAAAATTTTATCTTCCTCAGAGTGCTGGTCTGTGGCATGCAGAGGGGCATAGTGACTCCAGCAGCACCTGCTAAGTCCGTTCATGGGTGGAACGAACAGTAATGGAATCTTGGTGAGGTTTAGGAGTTGATGGAAGGCACCTGGATCAGGTTAGGAGACTAGACACAGAGATCAGAGAGAACTGTGTGGTGGGAAGGGATGATGATTGCACATCTGTTCCTTGCTACGTCCTCCCTTTCCCAAACATTTTGAAATCGTGCCTTGGCGGGAACAAGTACATGCTGTGTCTTTCTAGGTATTACTGTGTCTGGAAAAGTGTGTGCCTCACACTTATGTGTCTGCAGGTGCCTGTGTGAGTGTTCAGATGGCTACCTGTGGATTCTGGGATCTGTATCTGTGTGCCTCCTATGTGTGTGTATGAGTGGACTAGGGTCTGCTTTAAACAAGCGGAAACTGAAGGATATGTTTCTCAGTGGCAGTAAAGCCCACTAGGTTAGTGCACCTTTTTCAGGACTTGGTAGCATTCCCTTTCTTCCGGCCGAAGCCAGACCATATGGAGTGGAAATGACAGTTCCTCCAGCGTCTCCGTCAGGAGGGTCAGCAAGAGAGCAGCCGAGCGCCATGACTTGGGTCTCCCAGCGCTGTGGTCTGGGTTTTACTCAGGAATAAAAGTCAGAAGTTACTTGTTTCAGTGCTGTAAACAAAACCAAAGGTAAATCTGTAAATAGGCTATCTCTTCTTAGCAAAGTAGCAGTCAGCTACACTGGCAGAGGGTAGTATTTCTAGGACTTTTCAGAAAGTGAAATGATAGTTTAAAGGATAAACTGCTGTGTAAAAATGAATTTTAAATGTTGGGGGAAGGGGGGGAGTTTGGGGAAGACAATTAAACAATTTTTGTCATGTTTAACTTCACAGAGAGTTTTTCCTTTATAAAAGTCTCATCTTAAGTGAATTTTCAACCCTGTATCCTCTTGACTTTAGAGATGAAGACATCGTGCCTCAGAGAAATGAAGCGATTTGCCGTTCTCAGGGGTGGAGCCAAGACTCATATCTCGATCTTTTAACTTCAAGTGGAGTGCTTTCTCTTATACAACAGGGCCTGCAAAGATTATATTTCTTTTATCAATTACTAGATCTTGAAAGCCATACCTTTCCTGATGACATTCTATAACAACTTGCCATAAACTTGATGGCGGCTTAAATCTCTCGCAGTTCTTGAGGCCAGACATCTGAAATCAGGCAGGGCCATACTTCCTTTGGGGGCTCCAGGGGAGAAACACTCCAAGTCTCTTCTAGCTTCTGGTAGCTGTTGTATTCCTGACATTCTTTGGCTCATGGCCACATCACCCCAGTCTCTGCCTCTGTCTTCACACTGCCTCTTCCTCTGTGTGTATCTTCTCTTCTGTGTGTCTATTTCAGTAAAAATAATGTGCTGCCCTTTCGATGATGGAAGTGGTCCAAATGTAATCAACCTGTCACAAGATAGCTGGCTGATCACCCCAGGAATAGTGCCATATTAGAAACTCAGTGTTGGTCTCTCCTGCTGTCAGATGGGGCACTCAGGGGTGGCTGTAACAAGGTGAGAAGAAGTCTATATTGCTGAGCTCCTGTATAATGTTGCTCCCTGCCACCACAGCTACTTTGTACCTAAGCTCATTGGTTAATGACAGGAGTGGCCAGGGAAAGAGGCTGATGGGTATTCACAGAACAGATCATCCTGTCCATTTGATTATTAAAATTCTCCTGTGCTCAGGTCATCTTCCAGTGAGCATTCACATGGAACACAAATATCTTGACGACCTTCCATGTTTTACCTCAGAAGCTCCATCACTCTCCTGCAGCCTGTATCACCCCTCCGATGCTCCTTAACTAGATTTATAGTGTCCAGCACTACCTCCTTTTTCTGACATTGGTGGGTTAATATGCAGGTCTAAATAGGTAAAATTTCCAGATAACCAGAACTTAATCTTCTGTTAATCCTTCAGTTATAAATGGAATGTTTCAGGTTGCAGTTTTGTTCAGGTGTCCTTTTTCACTTTAACTCTCTTAAACAGAATATGTATTTCCTTTTTTTAAAATAAATAATTATAATTTAATAAGATGAAAATTTTGTCTGTAATTGCAATTACTTAGCAAATAAATTGAACATATTTATTTCTGTATTTTTTCTAAGTTCTAGTCCCCAAAGTGTACATGATTTTGAACTGCTATAATAGCATAAAAATTTAGTGCCCCTACAGATATGATTTAGCATGAAAGCATTTTCCGTGTTCCTTCTCTACTACTTAAGAAAATACAAGCTGTTATAGCACATAAATCTGAGATGTGGGCAATTTTTATTGCCTTTAAAAATAATAGAAAGTTATGTCTCACTCACATAATAGTCCAGTGTGGATGTTGTTGGTGAGCAAAGACTATTGTCTGTCTAGTAAGTCAGGGACACAGGTCCCTTCCATCTTGTCACTCTGGCATTCTTGAGAGCCAAGGTCGCCTGTATTACATCTGTGGAAGGGGAAATAAGCACTGTAGAGAAGGTATATCTACTTCTTTACATCCTTAGCCCAGAAAGAACATACATTCACATTGGTTGATCATCTATCTGTTGTGAAACTAGTCCTGTGGCCACACCTAGATGCAAGGGTGGTTTAGAAAATGTAGCCCCAGGTTGCAAGCTGCTCCTCAGTCACAGTATATACTATGGAAGGGAATCATGACTTTTTGTGGACTGCTAAAAAGTCTGCTAGAGCTGCACTATCTTCATAATTATAATTTTAAATAGCTGAGGAATATTATTAAATCCATAAGTTGATATGTCACACTTTATTTAACAGTTTCTTCTTCTTCTTAGACACTTATAAAGATTGTTTTTAATTTTTCACTTCTAATGAATACCATTGTAGGATATACCTATGCGTACATACCTTTTTCCCCTTTTAAAGTTTTTCTTTATGAATAATTCTAAAAAATGGGAGAGACGAAATTACGAACAAGAGTTACAAACCCTTTTCAGATCTGTGAATTTACAGACTTACTCCTTGAGAACAGTGACTAAATTGCATTCACTACAGGGTCATCTATATGGCCTGTTTTATGGTAACACTCAATAAAATGAATTGAATGACTAAATACATTTTAAGGGATCCAGCACATACTTCATCATGGCTCTGCATAATACTATGAGTGTAATTATTGTTCTGTATCTCCTGTCTTGATAAATGACACCACCATCCATTAACTTATTAAAGATAGAAAACTGGGGGCTGGCTCCTTTCCTCACTGCCTCTGTATTAATTGTTCATTGCTGTGCAAGACATTATGGAAAAATTTATGGTATAATATGACAAAAAGGACAATTAGGAAATTAGGAACTTAGGGGTGCTGTATTACATAGGGCTATCAAGGGTGTTCTCTATGATTAGTTGATACTGGGACAGAAACCCAAATGACGGGAAGGGGTAGGGATACAAACACCTGGGTGAGAGTTTTGTAGGCAGAGGAAAGAGCAAGTGCAAAGTCCCTGTCATGCTTGATGTGTTTGGAGAACAGCAAACCAGCCAGTGTGGCTGGAGCAGAGGAAGGGAGGGGAGTGGAAGATGGCAGGTAATGGGGGTCAGACTGGGTCGAGCCTTGTAGATTATGAAGAAGACTTTGACTTTACCTTGGGTTGGTGGGGGACAAGGAGAGTCATTAAAATGCTTGCTGCTATAATATGATTTGCTGTTTAATAAGATCATTGGGACTGTAAATGATAAATCAGGTCACTTCCTCTACTTAAAACTCTCCAATAGATTCTCATTGCACTTAGAATAAAATCAAAGCTCCCTTAGCTGTTATCATTGTTATTATTAAAATTGACACCCCATTATTCTCTATCACAGAACTCTGCTGGTGTCCTTCCTCATATGTATCTAACTAGTGACTATTATTATTAGTCTTATTTGTTTATAATCTTGTGTCTTCCACTTGAAAATATTACTCTTGGGATGTTGTGGTATGTGAATCTTTCCATTCTAAATCACCCAAGATTGCTTTGTTTTTGGAGCTCTTGCATTTGTCCTTTATGTACTTTTTCTGTATCTTTCCCATTGTCATATGACCAGTCAGTGACCTGGACCTACTTCTAACAAGGCTGTGTAGTTGGTGCCAGGGTAATTTTCTTGTTGAGCTGGATACTAGAGTTGGCTTGGCTTGTGGGCTGTGTCAGTACTTCTCAAACTTTAAATGTACAAATGAAATATCTGGAAGGAAGAGAGCAGGTCTTGTTAAAATACTGATTCTTCTTCTTTAGTAGGTCTTGGGCGGGCTCTGGGGTTATGTATTTCTTCCAAGCTTGCAAGTGATGCCCATGCTGCTGGTCCATTCAGTAACAGGGGGATTTGATCACCAAGCTTGGATGAATGTGGGAACACCTGTGGAGCTTTAAAACTATGAATGCCTTGATCCCATTTCCACAGATTCAAATATAGTTCGGGATACAGTCTGAGTAGTGGAAATTTTAAGGCTTCAGTAGTGATTCTAATGTGATTCTTTGAGAACTACTGGTGTGGGTGATGTTGAGTTCCATTTTAAAACAGAGTATAGTGAGTAATGCTCTGTGGGACTGTGTTGCTTTATATTTCAAAGTCAGTTTAGTATAATAGAAAGAGTCTAGCCACACTCATGAATGACCCTAAAGATCTCTGCCTGGCATGACTAGATCATTTCTCCAGTGTTTCTTGGCACATGCGGCACAAGTAAAATTCGTACATTTAGAAGAGTGGTTGTTCCGGGTGTAGTAAAAATATACCTGTTGACAACAAGGCTATAGTAAGTCACGTCCCTACTGTGTGAGCTTATGCTGGGCAGAGGAAGAGAGTAAAGCCAAGAAGCACTCCGTTTCTTTTTCTTGTAATTTCTAACATGTTCTCATGAAAAGTTGCTAAGCCAGTAACAAACTAAGAACTTCTTTTGTGGTTTAAGCTAACCCTTTGGTCATCAAAAGTAGATGTTTCAAACTACTGAAAATCAATGAGGCAGATCCAATATACAGGTTAATAATTGACTGCTAGATGTTGGTACCCCAAATGAACTTGGAGACATTGGGCAGGCAAGTCAATGCCAGAACTCTCTTCACATCTCCCAACCTAAAGCCCATTTAGTTCCTTTTGCCAAGTGATTTACTGTGTGTTAACAGAGCCAGGGGCACTTTCCAGTTGAAATGCCTTCAATCACATGTAACTGGACTGATTTTTTTTTTCCTTGCTGATCTAGATTGGACGACTGATTATTGGACAGAATGGCATCTTGTCGACACCTGCTGTTTCCTGCATTATCAGAAAGATCAAAGCAGCTGGTGGAATCATCCTAACAGCCAGCCACTGCCCTGGAGGACCAGGGGGAGAATTTGGAGTGAAGTTTAATGTTGCCAATGGAGGTATGTGTTTCAGAATATTCCTTGATCATTATGATTTCTTTCCTCTTTTATCGTCATAATTTTACAATGGGCCCCTGATAGTAGACAAACAAGGTGAAGAGGAAGTGGCTCAGAAAAATCCAGTGAGGTGCCTGAATTGGTTATGGTTCTCCAGAGAAACAGAATCAGAAGCTATGGAGAGATTTATTATAAGGAATTGACTGGCTTCTGGTTCAAGATGGTGATGTAGGGAGATCTTGAGCTCACTACCTCCTGCAGTCACACTGAAATCTACAGATATATAGAACAGTTTCCTCTGAAAAAAGAACCCCTAAGACTGGCAGAGCAGCCCCTTTACATCAGAGAGAAACCACATCAAAGTGGGAAGGAGAAGTTGAGATACAATCTTGCCATAAACCCACTTTCATCACTGCAGTCTGCAATCAGGAGGAAACTCAAACCCAGGACTTCTCCCTGGGAAGGGAAAGGTTTGTACCCCACATCAGACACCCCAACTTTGAAAACTGGCACCTGAGAGAGGAGCTCTCAAAACATCTGGCTTTGAAGATCAACAAGGCTGCTGCTGCCCACAAGACTCGGGCTGTAGTGAACTGAGGAATAACTCTTATAGAGCTAGCAGTGTGCAAACTCACCTACCAGATGGCCCAATGAAGGAATTGGCTCACCTGGTTATGGAGGCCGAGGAGTCCCAAGACCTGCAGTTTGCAAACTGAACACCCAGGAGAGTAGATGATATAATTCCGATCTGAGTCCAAAGGCCTGAGAAACAGCAGGAGCTGATGTGTGAGTTCCAGTTGAAGTCCAGATTCAAGGCAGCAGATGACCAGTGTTTCAACTGGAAGATTATCAAGCAGAGAGAGTGAATCCTCCCTTACTCCAGCTTTTTTTCTGTCCAGGCCTTCTTTGGGTTGGATGAGGCCCACCAACGTTGGAGAGGGCAATCTGCTTTACTCCGTCTACTGATTCAAATATTAATCTCATCCAGAAACAATCTCACAGACACACCCAGAATAATGATTTTAACCCAATATCTGGGCACTCCTTGGCCCAGTCAGGCTGACACATAAAATTAACCATCACAATGTCCAAGGTGACATGACAAGGAAGTGGCATAGCGGGATCTTGAACCCATTTGGTCTCTTGGTCCCTTGCACATCTCAGCACAGTGAAATGGCTGAATAATTGATGCCTATCTAATAAGGAATGCTCTGGATTTTAAAGTTGGAACATATCCTCAAAGCCATTTACACCACTCCCCTCATTTTATAGATGAACAAATCAAAGCCCTCAGAGGCTATTATTTGCTAAAGGTGATATTGCTGTTCAGGGTCAGACAGACAGAAGATTTTTTAGCATAACTCTTGAACTCTTTCTTTCCTATCGTGTTGATTTTCTCCTACTGAAATGCTTGGAATTATTTCACTTTTTTTCTTATATTTACACAAATTTATAGTTTGGAGGGCCTAGTGGGATGGGATATGTGTATAGTAATGATTTTAAAAAATTCTGAACATATATAAAGGTAAGGAGAAGGATAAATGGATAGCATGTATCCATCACCTTGTTTTTCCATTTTACTTATCTTTTATTCCTGAAGAATTTTAAGGTAAATTGCAGCATGAAGACATTTTATGCCTAGATATTTCTGAATACATCTTTTAAAAAGAAAACCATTTTCCTACATACAGTAACTACATTATCACACCCAACAAAAATAACTAATTCTCCAATATCATCTAAAACCTAATCTATATTCACAATTTTCCAATTTTCTCCAAAATGTTATTTATAGCTGTTTTGTTTAAACCATGATTCATCCCAGAATCATGCATTATATTTCATTTTAAATCTCTTAAATCTCTTTCAGTGTAAACACTGATTGTTCATGTATAGTGTATACATGGGCAGGTGCTGAATTTTAACCAACAACCGTTACCATTATGAATTATTCCCGGCCCTAGGCAAAACAGCACATCCTGAAGGGAACATTCATTATCTACCCCTCCTTACAGCCATTTTGGACACTATCCAACCAAAGGAACTTTATTCATTTCAAGTGTTAGAAATAGACGAAAACCACCTTATGAAGTACCCCATGCTTAGAGACACTCAGCGTCACTAAAAGCATATGTAGAACCTATACTAGTCTTCCAGTAGCTACTGAAGATTTCAGGAAAATACAGGCAGTGTTCAGGTACTCTCTATGCTGTTAACACCGGAAACTACATGGACTCATAAAATGGCAATTTGTAAAGAAATGTAATATATAAGCTGCCAAAATATATGGTGGAATTTGAGTAAGCATTTGGAATTAATATCTGATTTCATATATTACAAGAGCATCTTAGTCATCGCTATGATATCCTGTGAGGCATAAAGGTAGATGACATTATTTAAATACCCATTTTGTAGACTAACTTACAGGAGGAAATGATACCATACAGTCATAACCTTGAATAGGGGGAGGGGGTTGAACTTATCATTTAGCATTTAACTATGTTGAAAGTCCTTCTTCTTGTATTTAATTCCTCATATTTGCATGTCTTGGTATATTAATGAAACTGACATTCCTAATGGTATAGAGAAATTCACATAGTTTCTTCTTATGCATAGTAGAATACCAAAACTTCCTTTCCAGAGGAGGCATTCATTTTTTTCCTGATTGTGTGTCAATCAGAATTGACAAATACATTTTATGGATGTGTTAAAAGGCTCTCTATACAATTAGCAGACACATCCAGGAAAATGACACACCTTGAGCTATGTTGCTTTTAAAATATATTTAGAAGATAGGACCATTCTGAGCATGTTTTTAAGTGGAAGGGAGGATGCTACAGGGGAAATGGACTCATAATAAAAAAGCTGGTTTATTTGAATATTTACAATTTGTCAGACACCATACTCAGAACTTACATACATTATCTCATTTATTTCTCATAACAATCTGATAAAGTCATTGAGGAATAAAATGGTTTAAAAGATTTGACCAGTGTTACAGAATTAGTAATCTGTGGAGCTCATTTGGAACCTATATATTCTGGGAACTGGGTAGAACTTCTGAGTGAGAAGGCAGAGATTGGGAAAGAATGAACTTTGAGGGATGCAGAATGGAAATTTTGGGAAATAGTTGCCTATATCTGTTCAAAAGAAGTAAGAAGAAAAGTTTCCTGCTAAAATAATGGGACAAGGATAGAGAAGGGATTTGGCATAAATGGAGATGCTTTGTAAAAGGTAGTCTTGGAAATTAGTTAAGGAGTATAATTGGTGAGCGAGAATCATAAACAAAGCTATCTGCTATCTATCATTTATATTTTAGATCTTTCAATGTACTTATTTGATTCCCAAACTTGTTGCAAAGAATCTAGTGACTTGCATGATATAAAAATTAAAAACTAAAAATGAAAGGAGGACAACTATTGATTTAATGTTCATTTCAAGTCTATCATAACTTAATTGTCAGCTTGGCCTTGTGAGGAGGTGCATCAGGTATTTTTAAACTTCATTAAAAAAACCTGGGAGTCACTAGAGAGTGTGAGTGGGGGAAACAATTTACCCCTTTAAGATCACAAATCAACAAGGCGGCAGATCTGGGAGTAGAAATCATACTTTCTTTCTCTAGGTGCACTTGGGAAGCTGCAGTTTAAATCTGGAATCCCTCACTTCTCCCAAATGCATATCCTGTTAGTGTCTCATATCCTGAATAAAGCTGATTACATAACCAGGTCTCCCTGGCAGGTGTGAAACTATTTTTAGGGAAGACATATCATTGCTTAGAAGTGGATTAAAAGAAACAAACATGTGGATTATTAGCATACATAGAGTAGGTGAGGCTGACCAAATTTGCTCCATAGGGAATGAATACAGCGCAATACATATTGAGGCTAATTGAACTTTGAACTATTGTCTCTTGTTCAGAGAACAAATGAATCTTTCTCCTGCTTGGTGAAGGAGGTGGTAGCATTTCTCTGTTTGAAATCATGGAAACATTTAAGAAATTTGTATTTGTTGGTGTGTTATTTTCAAATTTTAGGTCCTGCGCCAGATGTCGTCTCAGACAAAATCTATCAGATCAGCAAAACAATTGAGGAATATGCCATATGCCCCGATCTTCGAATTGACCTATCTAGACTAGGAAGACAAGAATTTGACCTGGAGAACAAATTCAAGCCATTTAGAGGTAATAGGTTATATGTTGAAGAAGTGAGAATAACTCCATGTATGGGGGTGACTCTTGGTTTTGCAGGGTGTGTGCACATGAAAAGTTAATTAGAAGTCTCGGAAGTGACTGTTGATGAACAGATGTAATCTGAATGTGGTGTGGAGGGAAATAGGAGCAGCCAAGATGTTCAGAGCTGGCAACTTCCAAAAACTACTTTCCAAATTCTATCACTTTGTACATGGGAAAAGCTTCACCGCTGACTCTCTTACAGTGTTCCAAGAATAGGCTGTGAGTTGCCAAAACATGTCTTTGTTTTTCTAATCTATTAAGGGGAAGATGTTAGAATATTTTAGATAGTTAAGAAGAGACCCAACAAGACAGTGGAGTCACTAAATTTCCTGTGGGAGGTAGGCATTTCTTTTCCTAGCCACAACCATGCAGTTCAGCTTGACTGAATGTACAATTGATCACCTGCTCTATACCAAGCACTATGTTAGAGGAGATTTTACAAAGGAATTTAGCAGGTATCAAATGGATTTAGGCAAATAGTTCAAGAACTAAAGAACCAAAATGAAATTGCCAAAAATATCCTATATTGTAGAGTGACTAAAACTTCAAAATACTCAGATTATAACCTTTCATTTTATAGATTTATATTGAACTGTATAACAACATTCATGCCATATATTTGCATATTGTTTTCTCCCCTCTATTTTATCCTATTACTTTTCCTAGAAGGCATACAAGTAAAACTAAACTAGTGTTTTATACTCTTTTAGTGCCCCTGTAACCTTAAATGAAGTTTGTGGTAAGATAGTACACTTATTTCACAAGTAATTTAACTTATCTAGAAAGATGAAATGCCTGGTTCATGGCCACATGATATTTTAGGGACTGAGAATATCGTGAAATGGACAGATCAGGCAGGGGTCACAATATTATAGAGCCAACACTACTACATTTTTCTTGAGAAGTTTTGAGTTAATTGCTTGCTTTCCTAGACATTAGAAATTAATTGAAAGCTATGTGATAGTTACTGGAAGCAATGGTACCTGCTTTTATTAATGTAGCTGGGAGAATGCGTGCACACACACACATACACATGCATACACACATGTGTGCATGTGCCCACACACAGTGGCTTGACAACTAAAACCAAGGGATATATTATATTAAACAAAATGTTTTAAATATGCTTGATTATGTATGTTTGGAAGGACTGGACAATAAAATGACAGAAAAATCAGGCATTCCTATCAGAAATAAGTTATATTTATTTATTTATTTTTGGTATCTTCACAATTTTTGTAGTTGTCCAAGAGACATAGATTTGGTAAGCTCAGATTCAGGTCCATTGCTGCAGCCACATTGCTAGTTTGATGAGTTTTCTAAAATGCTGTAGATCTAGAAAGTAGATGGAAGGATTCCCTGGCTCCCAAGAAGAATTAGAGATAATCATTTGGGATAGCTTAAAATGTTCAGCCAGGCTTGAGTTAACTGGAAGCTCATTAATCCTTGGCTTTTCACTTTAAAGGGTCAAGAGCATGAACTATTGGATGTGAACTTTCAATTTTCATTGAATTCCACTGGCTTCCTTGTTTTTTACATTTCCTTTTGGTACTATGTGTTATCTGCTATAAATACCAAATGTATTTAGGCACATGGTTCAAGAATTAAAGAACCAGAATGAATGAAATTGTCATATATATTATCCTACATTATAGAGTAAGTAAAACTTCTAATGTATTCAGTACACAACCTTTTATTTTATAGATTTATTTTCCCTGTATCAAAAGATGATTTTAAATGGTCTGTTTCTTAAAAAGTAATTACATTGTATTTGAATATACACACATACTATGTTGATTTAAGTGCAAGGAAAAATATTTTCAGATGTGTAATTGACCAGATGATGAGATACTTTCATATTACATATTAAAATCTAATCCATTTACTGAAAATTATTAAAGATGTATTGGTAATATATATATATATATATTTTTACCAACATTTACTGAAGTATTGGTAATATTTTTAGTGCAGATTGGTAATATATCTCAGTAACTCCAAAGTAGAATGTTTTTGAAAAATATGAAAAACAGCATACATAAATTTCAAATTTTAACCATGAATTTAAAAAGCAGGGCTTGTGAACAATTTTATTGTCCAAAGAGTCAAATATCTACTACTTCTAGGAAAAGTACCTTCTGAGTATTAATTATGTGCTGATTGCCAAGTTTGAAAAATGTAATGTATTCTGGGTTTTATTTATCTATTAAATAAATGGAAAAAGTTTGTTTTGGATTCCTGGTCATATAGTGGTGCCAGACACTGCAGAACATTTTAGTTTAATGAGGACTTCTAAATATCTGGCATTCACCCCAAAATTGGTCCTAGACTGGGCATGCAAGAGACTTCACACAAACTCAAGAATATATCCCTCATCACTGGATCTGGGCACAGTGGCATTTGGAAAATACGGGTCATTGCTGAGGTCACTCCGAGATTGCTTTCACATCAGCTGAGTCATTCTTTGGCCAGCCCCTACAGGGGAGGCAACCAAGTGAGCTGATACCTCTCAGCATTAAGGTGTCTGCATTTTTGGGAGGAGGTTGTTGAATGATGGTGGGAGTAAGGATAATGGCACATTTTTATCTTAACTGGTTTTTCCTTGTGGTTGATTTTTCACTTGCAAAGAAAACTGTATTTATACCCATTGATCACCTGAAAACTTTGTAACATCTCAGCTATGCCTTAATTTGTGACTTTGTCTACAGATGAACACTTCTCTTTCCACATAATCTGTAGGATTATGATGGGGTTGTGATAAGAATTTAATGCTATTATGGTAGCAATTCTTTTTTACACTTTCAAGTATTCTTCTAGGGCACAGTTGTTGATGTTTCCCTTTGCTCTCCAATCCCTAGTGGAGATAGTAGATCCAGTGGATATCTATCTCAACCTCCTTCGGACCATCTTTGACTTTAATGCCATCAAGAGTTTGCTTACTGGGCCTGGCCAACTGAAGATCCGGGTTGATGCAATGCATGGAGGTAAGCTTGTAGTCTGCCAATTGGTAGGCAGAAATATTAACATTTACACATGCTGAGTTTCTGGGATTAGAGGAAGGTTGGCTTTGTCAATGTTCATACAACATGTGTATGTTCAGGTATTTAGTTGTCTGGAAAATTTCAGGGCTCTAATTTCTCTCTGTTGATGCAAATGAAAACAAAGGTTCAACAAGTGAGTCTGAAGCTTTGCCTGTTAAGAGTGTGGAGTGGATAGAGGAAAGCTGTAGTCATTAAAAAAATATTTCGGTCACCATACATGCACATAGTTTACAGAGACAGATACTTGAAAACTTATTATGAGAAAAAATCCATCCCCATCTGCTTCCCCTAATTTCCTACTTTTCAGATGCAAATTTCTAAAAATCTCTCTTAGATGTTTTTTTGTTTTGTTTTGGTTGATTGTTTCTGTACATCTCTTCCTATTAAAGACTGAATATGTTTCTGTACATCTCTTCCTATTAAAGACTGAATATGCTGCTTCCTGTTGATTTTTCAGTTTGGGGCATTATTGACTTCATACTACAGAAAATGAGCTTGTAGCTCCTTTTCACCCTCTCCACTCAATAAATCCAAGCACACTTCCCTAAACTGATTTTATAATCATTTTGGTAAGATCAGTATCCAGTATCTACATTATCATAACACTTGCTGAGCCGTGTAAAACACTATAATTATATTTCTTCACAGCACAACTTTTTTATTTCCTTGGAATTAGCTATTGTTTTCTCATTGTTTAGTTTTTGTTAAGTGTATTTACCACTATTAACTCCCATACTCTCTCAGTGTCTAAATCTTCCCTCAGTTCATTTCCCGGACACCTCTGATCTGCTCTGCTCTGCACTGGTTGCTCTCCAAGCTGCACTTATCCTGGAATCTTCTCTTACCATCATTCTAGTAATTCACTTTTCCCTTTCATATGTTGATTTCCTATTTTTGTATTCTCTTTCTTCCACTTTCTTGATTTACTATGTTTTGGAGGAACACATTCTCCAGGAATTCTGTGAGAGAAAGCTCATGGGATACAAATGTGTTGCGTATCTGACAGTGCCTTTTCTCTATGCTCACTCTTAATTGATATTTGTCTGGATATAGAAGTCTGGGTTGGATATTACTTTCTTTTAGAAGTTTGAGGGCATTGCTCTATTGTCTTATAGCCATTTATATTGAACCTGTGGAATCTGAAGCTATTTTGATTTTTAATCCATGGTATGAAATCTTTATTTTTTCTTCTCTGGATTTTTTAGGGTCTTTGACTTATGTTCAGTGTTCCTGTCTTTCACAATGATGATTCTTAGTGTAGGACTATTTTCCTCTGTTGTGCCAGCACTTAGAGGATCCCTTAGTCTGGAAATTTGTGTGATTTAATTCTGGGAAATATTCTTGAATTTTATTTTAGATGATTTCCTTAATTATTTTCTCTTGACTTTCTTTAAGAAATGGCTGTTACTTAGATTTTGGCTCTGTGGACTGATCCTTTAATTGTGCTGTTCTCCCCAGACCCATTTCCTTCTCTTTGTTTTGTGCTACTTTCTGGGAGATTTCCTCAACTTTATCTCCAACTCCTTCTATTAAGCTTTTCATTTCCACTATCATATTTTTAATTTCCCAAAACTTCTTTAGTTTTCAAATAATATCTTTTTAAAAATAGTATCTTATTCAAGTTTATGAATGCCATAGTTTTTTTTAAATAAGTCAGGTTTACTGAGGTATAATTTATATGCAGTAAAATTGGTACCTTGCAGGTCCACAGTTTGATGAGGTTTGACAAGCATATGTAGTCATGTAACCACTATGACAATCAAGATACAGAATATTTCCCTCACTTCAGCAAGTTCCTTGGTGGCCTTCTGTAGTTAATACCCCTAGCCTCTGGCAATTACTCACTTGCTTTTTGCCCCCATAGTTTTGCCTTTTCTAGAAAGCCGTGTATATGGAAGCATACAATATGTAACCTTTTTTTTTTCAGGCTTCTTTCACTTAGCTTAATATTTTAGAGATGCATTCGTGGTATTGTGTGTGTCAATAATTATTTCTTGTTACTACTGAGTTGTATTGCATTGTATGGAAGAACCACAGTTTATCCATTTACCAGTTAATATAATTATGGTTATTTCTAGGTTTTGGCTACTACAAAGCTGCTATAAACATTTATGAGCAAGTCTTTATGGGGATATATGATTTCATTTGTCTTAGATTAATACCTAGGAGTGAAGTTACTGCTGAGTCATGTGAGAAGTATATGATTAATTTTATAAGATTCTGCCAAACTGTTTTCCAAAGTGGCTGTGCCATTTGTGCTACCCGCAGTGTATGAAGGCTCTAGTTTCTCCATGTCCTCACCGACACTTGTTTTTTAATTTCAGCCATTCTACCATAGCTTGTTGCTCTCTATTAGGATATTACTAATATATATATTTGAAAAGTTTCCTTCTCCTTGTAGAATTTCAGTTTCCTACATGTTACTCTTTACTCTGTTTTAGTCTCATGTTAAATGCATTTTTCAGAAGTTTGTTGATCTTTGGATGTCTGGCATGTTTAAGAATGACACACTACAAAATTTGTTGTGAACTCTGAGCCCATGTGTGTGGAGCTTTACTTTAAGGTTTTCTGGCTCACTTGTTTTGTTCTTCCCTATTGGGCTGGTCATATTCCCCAGGAAGAGATGTTTCAGGTTCTTATCTTAGCATTATCTGGCTTAGAGGGAAGACAGCTTCTATTTCCAAATAGTTTGAGCCATACATCTGGATTTGAGCCTCATTGCCCAGCTTGTACTCTATGTCCACCTCTGAATCAATTGCTCTGGCTGAGGGACGGAGGGCACTAATGGGGCAGACCTGAGTCACCTCCCCAGCCTTTGGGAAGTAGGATTTAGCCAAAACTGGCTTCCATGAACTGAAATGGGGAAAGATCGGCTCTTCAAAGGAAGCCCAAAATGCTACTAGAGGAGGAATACCTGGGTGCTGGGCAGGCAAAATCAAAAGATGTTTACTATTTTGAGGCTTGTGTTGTATTAGTGGAGAGTAGTACTTTACATGTATTTCAGCCAACAGGATTACATGCTGGTCCCCAAATGTGCTGTATGTTCTACCTGAGGCTCCCTTCCCTTGCTCATGATGTTCTTTCCATTTGGTTGGCATCCTCACTCCCTACCCCTGACAAATTTATATTGTTCCTTCAAGTCTCCCAGGAAAGGCTAACTTTCTACCTGTGGTCATTACTTATCTTAAGCCATTGGATCTAATTATTTCATGAATACACACTGAATAGAATGTATGACATACCATTGACATACCAATGAAATAGTCATACCATTGCAGTTGATCACCTGTAGATTTACTAATCTCACTACTAGATTAAGAACCCAGTAATGTAGGAATTGCATGCTTTGCAACCTGTGAGTATGATGCTTTCTATTCTTAATATGAGAGTTGCATGTTAGGCACTCCATAAATGTGTGTTGAATTGGAGAACACTGTTCCTTAGCATTTGTTTTGTGAAACGTACTTAGTTTTATATGCTTCAGTGGTTTAGTGTCTAATTATACGTTTGGCAGAGTTAAAATGATTGCAGAGACAAGAAACAATGCTAGAGCCTCTTAGTACTTTTGCATATACTTAAAGCTTTTAATACATAAAAGGCAATAGAGAATGAATCATTATTAAGTAGTTGATTTCGTTTTGGCAACATTTTAGAAAAATTTGAGAGAAAAAATCCACGTAACTGGATTATTGAATACATCTTCTATATGCCGAACATAGTAACTAGCACATAGTAGATAGTCAATGAATAGTAGTTGAAATAATATTATTCTGTGTTGTGTCTTGAAATAAAATTGTAGAATTTATCTTTTTTTCCTTTGCTATTAAATGGCCTCTCTCATTCTAACCAGAACAAAATACGCTTGAGGGTTTCTGCAAAAATACATATTGCTGTGTATCTTTTTTTAGTTATGGGACCGTATGTGAGAAAAGTCCTGTGTGATGAGCTGGGGGCCCCAGCCAATTCTGCAATAAACTGTGTTCCCCTGGAAGATTTTGGAGGACAGAATCCTGACCCAAACCTGACATATGCAACGACCCTCCTGGAAGCTATGAAAGGAGGGGAATATGGATTTGGAGCTGCATTTGATGCTGATGGGGTAAGTAGGAAAGTTTTCTACCTGCTGCCCCTGTTACCATATAATGAGGCAAGCATTGGAAACCAGAGAATTAATGAATACATCTGGGGCTGACATGTATGGGGCCTATGAACCCTAACTAGCTCTGCATCTGCTCTTCTGTTTAGTGGCTCTTGTGTATCACAATTAAATAGCTATTGCTTTTTTGAGTTCCAGATTAGTATTATGTTATAAAGAGGTTGTTTCTTTTTAAAAATACACATTCAATAAATCTTTTTTTATGGCTGGTTTGGTTGAAAGTGCTATTTTAAGGAACCAGCTATCTCAGCAGTAACCTGTTTTCCATTATTTTGGGGGAAAAGTGAATTAAGTATGTGGAAGCTACTGAAGCTTGAGGTAGTCATTCACATTTCAACAGGTGGGACACATTCCTAGTTGTGTCAACATCCTGGGCCCTACAATATCCAGAAATTTAAAAGAAGGTTTCCCATGCCTTCTTTGGACTCATTTAAATTGTTTTAGGTTGTTTAAATATAGGATGGCAGTAGAGTGGCTTGTGGTGATTATGGGAATGGGCTGCTAGCAGCAAAGTTTCTGCTCTGATCATTTTCATACATTCCTTCCTATAGGACCGTTATATGATCCTAGGCCAAAACGGCTTCTTTGTGAGCCCTTCTGATTCCCTGGCCATCATTGCTGCCAACCTCTCTTGCATTCCATATTTCCATCAGATGGGGGTCCGAGGGTTTGGAAGGAGTATGCCCACCAGCACGGCCCTGGACAGGTAAGCAAGGGTGCAGCCATGAAAAACTTATCTGTTGGCCTCTGCTGTCAGTGTCCCCTTGTCAGCAGCAGCCAGTCATTCTCCACTACCCCGACGGGAACTTGTTGGAAGCATGGGAGTGTAGAGACATGTACAGTGAACTGGGTGGGCCCATGAAGAATCAGGTGACCTAAACTGATTCTTGAATCTGTCACTTCTTAGCTAAAGGAACTTGAGGGACTTACATGTCTCTGTGCCTCAGTTTTCTTATCTTTAAAATGAGGTTAATAATAGTATTATCCTTACATGGATTGTTAGGAGGTGTGAATGAGGTGATTCATGTAAAACATTTAACTGAGTACCTTCATAAAGTTTAGTAGTAAAATTTACTAAATACTTAAGTGAGGTGGAAAAAGCATAGGCCTTAAGTTTAGATAATATTATGTTAAAATGCTAGCTTATACCTTATTAACTCTGTAAAAATAGGGATGATACCATTATAGGTTTGTTGTAAGAATGAAACGAGATACGTGTGGAAAGTGTTCAATAGGAGATTCCTTTAGTAGGAGATCAAACCAAGTGCTAGGTTTCTTTCTCTTTGCCCTACATATCCCTACCATCTTTTTCCTTGTTTTATAAAACAGTGAATTTCAGAGTCTAATAATTTTTAAATTAAAATATCATTGTTATACAATCTTACGAAGGTTTCACATGAACAACAACACTGTGGTTTCAACATTCACCCATATTATCAAGTCCTCATCCTCCCCCCCATTGCAGTCACTGTCCATCAGCATAGTAAGATGCTGTAGAGTCACTACTTGTCTTCTCCCTGTTGTACTGTCTTTCCCGTGAACTGCCTATATTGTGATGGCAAATTATAGTGCCCCTTAATCCCTTTCTCCGTCCACACCCCCCCAAACCCCTCCCCTTTGGTAACCACTAGGACCTTCTTAGATTCTGTGAGTCTGCTGCTATTTTATTCCTTCAGTTTTTATACAGAGTCTAATATTTTCATGCAACATATATTATTATGGAAATAGTACTTGTGCAGGTGGAAAGTTAGAAAACACAAATAAGAAAATGTAAACATCATATTCCTCTACCTGAGTTACCTGTGTTAATAAATAAATGTATATTCCCTATTGGATCTCTTTCTGTACATACATAATTATAAGTAACATATAATATAGATAATATATACTACATATGTAAAATATAATACATTTCCCTTTTTGAAATACCAAAAAAAGATCTAAAAGTACATGCTACTTTGTAACTTATACATCAACATTTATGACTTTATATTAATACCTTCTTATGTCATCTAAAACCAAAATTTATATTTTAATTTCCCCAAAATATCATTTATGGATGGTTTGCCCAAAGCAACATCCCATACAAGACCATATGTTACATCTGGCTTTTATGTCCTTTAAGTCTTTCATAATCTAGCACAATCCTTTTCTCTTTTACTTCATAACAATGATTTTCAAAGAGACCTGACCAATTTTCCTGCAGAATCCCACCTTCTGGATTTGTTTGGTTGTTTCCTCATGGTGTTAATCATTCATTCAATTATCATGAGGTAAAATTTATAAGTAGTGAAATTATAATTTAAGGGTACAATTCAGTGAATTTTGAAAAATGTACACATCTGTGTAACCAGCACCCAGAGTAAGACATAGAACATTCTCATCACCCCCCAAAATTCCCCTGTACTTCTTTCCAGTCCCCTGTAGGTAACTATTGTAATAATTTCTATTGCCACATATACATTTTGCCTATTCTTAAACTTCACAAATAGAATCATATACCATCTACTCATTTGTTACTGTTTCTTTTCATTTAACATATATATTTTTTGATTCATCTATTGCATTTGTCAGTATTCATTCCCTTTTGTTGGTGTGAGGTATACCAGTGTATGAATAAAATACTATTTATTTTTCTAGTCTCCTGTTGATGTACATTTGAATTGTTTCCAGTTATAAGCTATTTTGAATTATGCTGCTATGGGCATTCTTATATAAGTCTTTTTGTGGACATATCTTCATTTTTCCTGGGTAAATATCTAGGACTAGAATGCTGGTTGCAGGGCAGACATATGTTTAATTTTACAAGAAACTGCCAGATTACTTTCTATTTTATATTCTTATTGGCAATGTATGTGACTCCTAGTTGCTTCATTCCTCATCAATATTTGGTATGATCAGTCTTTTTTATTCTACTATTCTAGACTGTATAAAATATTATTTCCTTTTAGTTTAGTTTTGCATTATCCTAATAAGTAGTGATGTTGAGCTCATTTTCATATGCTAAACCTTCATTTGTGTAACTTCTGTTATGTATCTTCTCAAAATGCATTTACTCAGTTAAAGAATTGGGTGGTCTTTTTGTTGTTGGTTTATACAAGTTTTTTATATATTCTGGATAATAAGTCTTTTTTCAGATACATGTATTACAGGTATTTTTCTCCCTGTAGCTTGCTTTTTCATATTCTTAATGGTGTCTCTTGATGAGCAGAAGTGTTAAATTTTGATGTTTAGTTTATTAATTTTTTCTTGTACAGTTAGTATACACTTTGTCCTCTAAAAGAAATCTGCATTTACCTGAAAGATGTTTTTCCTGTTTTCTTCTAGAATTGTTGTAGTTTTAATTTTTACATTTAAGTCTGTGATGATTTTGAATTAATTTTTGTGTGTAGGCAAAGACAGAGATCATTTCACTTTTTTTCCTATGTCCAGTTGTTCCAATCCTATTCATTGAAAAGAATTCCCTTTCCCCTTAGTGCTATTGTTAA
Source organism: Smutsia gigantea (assembly GCA_032199065.1). Taxonomy (NCBI): domain Eukaryota; kingdom Metazoa; phylum Chordata; class Mammalia; order Pholidota; family Manidae; genus Smutsia; species Smutsia gigantea. The sequence continues at coordinate 86,273 of JAVSCE010021539.1, forward strand.
AAATCAGTTGATTATATCTGCTTGGGTCTGTTTTAGGGATCTCTATTCTACCCACTGATCTATTTGTCTATCCTCATGCCAATATGACATTGTCTTGATTATTGAAGTTTTTAAAGTAAGTATAGAAATCCAGTGAATCTCCCAACTCTTTTTTTCCTCTCTGTCAAAAAAAAAATAGTTATATGTCCTAGGTCTTTTGCATTTCTATATACATTTTAGAATCAACTTATCAATTTCTACCGACACCTGTTGGAGTTTTGATTAGGATTGGGTTGAATCCATAGAATAATTTGGGAAGAATTGCACTTTAATAATACTGAGATTTTTCAGTCCACGAATGTGGTATATCTCTCAATTTACACATTTTTATTTAGTTCCTCTTACGTACTTTGTAGTTTAATTTCTCTTAATGTATGTTTTATTGTTAAGTGAGAGGTCTCACACAACTTTTGGTATATTTATTCCTGAATATTTTAGATATTTTGATGCTATTGTAAATAGAATGGTTTTATAAGTTTAATTTTCCAATTGTTTGTTGCTAGTAATTAGAAATATAACTAGTTTTTGTAAATTGACCTTGCATTGTTCCACCAGAGGAGAGAAGAATCACATACCCTTTGGGTGCTCCTCCCTTGACTCCTTTCCCTCGGGTGATGGTATCAAGCCCGTGATGATGAACCTACTTCGGTGCCCAGCATCACCAAAGAGTAGGGTGTTTGATGCCATGGTTTTTCCATTTACCTTTGCTTATATCCTTCCTTTAAAAAAAAAGATTCAGTAAAATTGTAGAGAACAAGGCAAAAATGGGGCCATCTCCAGAAATTGAGAACTCAGTAATATAGGATTCTGAATGATTTATTTCATATTATGTTAGTGTGTTTAATAATACTTTTCACTTATGCAGAATCTTATAGTTGAGAAAGAATTTTCGAAAATTTGATCTCTCCCAATCTTTGCAATAGTTTAGTTGGTAACTGGGTAGATATTATTCTAACCATATTAAACATGGTAAACCAATTATCAGAGAGGTTAAGTGACTTGCACAAATTTACACAGCTAATCAGAAAGTGACCCAGGATTTGAAACTAGGTCTTCTGATTTAATTTACTGTTACATCTGCCTAATAACTACAACTTCATCAGTATGGTCCTTGAGAAACTAGTTGAAAATAACTGCCCAACTCTTGTGTCGGATAGCCAGCAACAACTTTCCAAACCCTGGCCAGGAGAGGCTGGTTTCATTCTGACAACAATAACCATTTGTCCTCTTTTCTTGTGGAAATTTCCCGGTAGTTCTTGATTTCACTTTATCCCTCCTTCGCAGTAAATCTCAGTTTCAGGCAGGCACCAGAAGCCTTGCTTAGAAATTTCACAAAGGACCTGTTCTGATATGTAAGTGACCATTAAAAAGGATTATTCATGCTTGCTGGTTGGGATTCAGAATTCTGTGGGGCTCTGACGTGGTGATTTGTTTTGGGTATTTGATCTGTTGTGTAGCTCCCAGGTGGATTCTTATGATGGACACTTTATAAGCTTCTTTCTTCTCAGGCAAAATAAATGCAGCTTCAGAATTTTTACCTTAACACTGGTTTTCCTATATGTTATTTTTTTTAATTAATGAAATCATAGGAATGTGCCCATAAATGCCAGGCCCTGGAAGAATGACAAGGGAGTAGTTGAGACACATTAAATGGTGTACTTGCCTAAACTCTTGGGATTCCAGAATAAGGGAGGACCCTTGAAGCTGGTGAATTATTCAAACAGACTTTCATTGTTCACAAACAATTATTGTTCCCTGAGGGAAGACTTTTTGTGTCTTTAATTTCTACTCTTACAGTGTCACTAAACAAGGATTCCATTTACTCTGGAATAATACAGTTTCAGCCTTGAAAATGGCATTCTTTTGGGGCTTTGTCATTCTGAATGTGTCTGATTTGTGGTTGCTGAAATCATTTTGGTTCAAATGATTTGAGAAGTAAAGCACAATCAAAATATATGTGTGGCCCGAGGGTTGTCTTTACCCCATGTGGAAATATTAAAGAATCCTGTATGTCGTCATCCTTCAATAATATCGCTGTGGCAGTACAAAACAAGGCAAGCACGCACAGACTCGAAACCTCCTCATTAGAGATATTTACAGCCTCAGACAAGGCTAGCATCCTTGAGTACACTGCAGGGGAGCCAGATCTGAAAGTCATGTTTTGACTACAAGGGAGGCCGTTTAAGGTCCGTCACCCACAGTGGTAGAGGGAATTAATGTTCTTTTACTCTCCATTTGCTCTTTGTGCCACCCTACTGTTTGTTCACCATTTATTTACTCAAGAATTATTAATGATGTGCCTTCTGTGTGTCTTACATACAGTTCCTTGCCCTGGTAAGACTTTTAGTCTAACGGGGAAGGCAAATAGTAACAAGCAAGGAAAAAAAACACACAAGTACAAATTGTAACACATACTCAGGGGAAATGAACTTGGTACAAAAGTAATTGGTGGGTATGGAGGATGCTGCTGAGATAGGGTAGCCAGGGAAGAGTCTCTGAGGAGGTTATGAGTAGAACCAAAAATTAGAAACATGCAGCTGGATCTTGCTATGATGTTGATATTAGAAATGGCCCATGATGCATGTGAAAATACTTATTTTTCAGAATATAGTCTACAGCTATTTATTGTCATTCCCCAATCTGCAATATGTACTCTAGCTTTTATCCTGAATATATTCAGCTGGCTGTTGGAATCCAGACAGTTTTAATCCTACAAGTATGCAAGTATCTACTGATCTATGATGACCTTGGTCCTTACTGTGTCCTTTAGATCTGTGCTATTTTGTGTCCAAGATCAGTCGTGATAGACCATGGTAATGGGAGAAAGTGTTGTGAGCTAATATCTAATTATTAAGTCTTCCATCCATTGCTTCTACTACAGAATGATGGGAATTATTTTGCCTTAGCTGGTAAATATGTTCAAGTGAATTTTGTTAAAAAAAAAAACCTTATAGGTATTATTTCCTTGAAACTTTCCATAACTCATTTAGTAAGGGTCAAGATGTAAAAGAGATGGCATCCTTAAAAGGGGCTTACTAAAGAGAATTTAATAATAGCCAGTTAATAACCTTGTCTATAGAGGTATGGGAAAAGTTAAGAAAACCAAAAAAATCAAGAAGAGGTGGAGAGAGAGGCATTCCGGAACCCACAATAGCAGAAAGCTGTTAATTCACCTAGAATTAACAGGGGTCAAGGGTAGGGACTGGGGACAACCAGAGCCTGGTGAGGTCTGGAGTTGTGAAAGGCAGGTGGTCAGACAGGAACTGAGCATGTCAGGGAGGTATCAATACCCTAGCTTCTCTCTTTCGCTACCTTCCATTTCCTGCTGATGTCTCCGGTTGACCAAACCCAACTGGAAGCCAGAGTGCAATCTGCGGAGTTCAGCCTCTTAGGCAGAGCAGGGCATGGATGGGTATGAAAGGAAATGGGTCTTCCATTGGACACATTATGAAAAAATTGTTCAGTAATGAATCTGATTAACTCAATTCTTTATGCTTGAGGTCCAAAAAAGATGAGAGAGGATGAGATTGGGAGATAAGCAAGTAGGGATTGCTGGGAGACTGGCCAGTGTGTGGGTTATGCCAGTTATACTTTGTTTGCCCCCTTCCATCCTCGAGTCCAATTTTCCATTGCTCTTATAACTTTTCATTTCTCATATTGCTTATGAGTTTGAGCATCTCTTCAAATACTTGAGAGATTTTAGGATTTCCTCTTTATTAATTGCCTTTCTTGTCCTTGCTAATTTTTATATTTAGAGTTCCTCTTTTTTATGGATTTATACGAGTTCATTATATATTTTAGATATTAGACCCTTGTCAACTTTAGGCACTTCTAATTTTCATTTTTTTTCTTCAGACAAAATTTTAATCTGAGTTCTATGTTCAAATTACTGTTAATAGACAATTTATTGCTCTGTTACAGACAACTCAAATTTAATATGTGTAAATAGCAGCTGATTTTCTCTAAAAATTGCTCTTCTTTTTTATGTTTATCTATCTGGGTAAATCATCTATCACCCAAATCACAAACCTTGGAGTAATCCCAGACTTCTACTCCTCCCTCATTCTCAATGTACACTGAGTCACTGGGTCCTGTTAGAAAAACTGCTTAAATGTTTCCTGAGTCATTCTTCTCCATCTCTACTTTTATCTTCCTAGTTAGGTTATCATAAATTTTTGCTTCAACTATTGCAGCAGTTAATAAATGGGTTTCCTTGCCCCCAGACTTCTTCATTCCATATTTCCTACCCCAAGGGTAGTTGTTTTAAAGCAGAAAGCCACACATCTCCTTTCCTTGCTTCAGATCTGTTGGTAGCCTTAAAGGCGGGCAGAATGAGATCCTGTCTCTGGATTCTAAAACATGCATAATCTCCTGATTATGAACATCTCACTCCTGCCTACATCTTTATTTACCCTGCCCTCTAGATGTGTTGCTGACAGTTCCTCAAAGTTGGTGGCTACCACACGCTGTGCCTTTGTACATGCTGCTCTCTTTCCTTGAAATGTGTCTCCTGTGCCCCACCGCATCCCACGTTGTTCTTCCTTACCTTTCAAGGCTCGAGTCAAGCATTCCCTAGTTAGTAAGTCCTCCTTTGGTATTGTGTACTCTTCACCCCTTAGAAGTAGTATAGAACTTTCTCTTCATAGATCACTTTCTCACAGCTGTTACAGGTACTACAAACACGTACTTACCTGTTTCCTAATGTCCTGTGAGCTCCCTGAAGGCAAAGGGTTTACCCAGTGCCTGGCACAGAATAGGTTCTCAGTAAACACGTATTAATGAATGAATGAAGTTTCTTCCTTTTTTGAATACTTTTTACTTGGGACAAAAAATAACTAGATACCACAACTTTAATCACATATATCTGTAAGTTGATGTCTATGAACTACCAACATACTTGTTTTCACTTCTATATAAAGTAATTTTGTCAATGCTGTTACCTGGTTGACATATAGAGAGTATCCCTGAATGATAAGAAGACAACAGGTGATGTACAATTACACAATCTTGTTTGGGTATAATAAAACTGTGCTTGACTTATGTATGTATAGTTTATTTACATTTACATAAATTTGTAGTGAGTCAGATTTTTAGTAATGATATGTGGGTTTTTTAAATAGAAGTATGCAGGATTTCTTTTGTTTTTATGGCACAGTAATATTCCATTGTATTTATGTACCATTTCTTCTTTATCCATTCACCTATTGGTGGACACTTAGGTTGCTTCCGTATCTTGGCTATTGTGAAGAATTTGGTGATAAATATAGGGGTGCATATATCTTTTTGAATCAGGGATTTTGTTTTCTTAGTGTAAATTCCTAGAAGTTGACTTACTGGATTGAAGGTAGTTCTATTTTTAGTTTTTTGAGGAAATTTCATACTGCTTTCCACAGTGGATGCACCAATTTACATTCCCACTAACAGTGTAGGAGGGTTCCCATTTCTCCACATCATCACCAACACTTGTTATTTCTCGTCTTTTGGTTAGTGGCCATCCTAATTGGTGTGAGCTGATATCTCATTGTGGTTCTGATTTGCATTACTTGATTATTAGTGATGTGGAGAATCTTTTCATGTGCCTCTTGGCCATTTGTATTTCTTTTTGGAGATATATCTGTTCAGGTCTTCAGCCCATTTTTTTAATTTTTTTATTTTTCTATTATTAATATACAATTACATGAGCAAATTTATCATTACTACACTCCCCCTATTATCAAGTCCTGACCATATACACCATTGCAGTCACTGTCCATCAGTGTAGAAGGATGTTATAGAATCACTACTTGTCTTCTCTGTGTTATACTGCCTTCCCCGTATACGCCCACACCAACCCACACCCACTACATTATGTGTGCTAATTGTAATAGCCCTTTTCCCCCTTATCCCTCCATTCCCACCAATCATCCCCAGTCCCTTTCCCTTTGGTAACTGTTAGTCCATTCTTGGGTTCTGTGAGTCTGCTGCTGTTTTGCTCCTTCAGTTTTTTTCTTTGTTCTTATACTCCACATATGAGTGAAATCATTTGGTGCTTGTCTTTCTCTGCTTGGCATATTTCACTGAGCATAATACCCTCTAGCCCCATACATGTTGTTGCAAATGGTAGGATTTGTTTTCTTCTTATGGCTGAATAATATTCCATTGTGTATATGTACCACCTCTTCTTTATCCATTCATCTACTGATGGACACTTAGGTTGCTTCCATATCTTGCCTATTGTAAATAGTGCTGCGATAAACATAGGGGTGCATGTCTTTTTGAAACTGGGATCCTGCATTCTTAGGGTAAATTCCTAGGAGTGGAATTCCTGGGTCAAACAGTATTTCTATTTTTAGTTTTTTGAGGAACCTCCATACTGCTTTCCACAATGATTGAACTAATTTACATTCCCACCAGCAGTGTAGGAGGGTTCCCCTTTCTCCACATCTCGCCAACATTTGTTGTTGTTTGTCTTTTGGATGTTGGCCATCCTAAATGGTGTGAGGTGATATCTCATTGTGGTTTTAATTTGCATTTCTCTGATGACTAGTGATGTGGAGCATCTTTTCATGTGCCTGTTGGCCATATGAATTTCTTCTTTGGAGAAGTGTCTGTTCAGGTCCTCTGCCCATTTTTTAATTGGCTTATTTGCTTTTTGTTTGTTGAGGTGTGTGAGCTCTTTATATAATTTGGATGTCAACCCCTTGTCGGATATGTCATTTATGAATATATTCTCCCATACTGTAGGAAGTCTTTTTGTTCTACTGATGGTATCCCTTGCTGTACAGAAGCTTTTTAGTTTGATATAGTCCCATTCATTCATTTTTGCTTTTGTTTCTCTTGCCCAGGGAGATATGTTCATGAAGAGGTTGCTCATGTTTATGTCCAAGAGATTTTTGCCTATATTTTTATCTAAGAGTTTTATGGTTTCATGACTTACATCCAGGTCTTTGATTCATTTTGAGTTTACTTTGGTGTATGGGGTTAGACAGTAATCCAGTTTCATTCTCTTACATGTAGCTGTCCAGTTTTGCCAACACCAGCTGTTGAAGAGGCTGTCATTTCCCTATTGTATATCCATGGTTCCTTTATCATATATTGATTGACCATATATGCTTGGGTTTATATCTGGGCTCTCTATTCTGTTCCACTGGTCTATGGGTCTGTTCTTGTGCCAGTACGAAATTGTCTTGATTACTGTAGCTTTGTAGAAGAGCTTGAAGTCAGGGAGCATAATCCCCCCTGCTTTATTCTTCCTTCTCAAGATTGCTTTGGCTATTTGGGGTCTTTTGTGGTTCCATATGAATTTTAGAACTATTTGCTCTAGTTCATTGAAGAATGCTGTTGGTAATTTGATAGGGATTGCATTGAAATGTTTCCTGCTTCCTGTCTGCAGTGCCTGTCTCCAGTGTCAGAGGCACTTGGCCAAGCACACGCGGGTAATCATCTGTGCTTTTTGTCTCTAGCTGTTGTAGGCAGGGCCTCCCTCTCCTGGCCTGATGCCTGCTCAGTGATTGCAGGTTTGCTGCATGTTCCTGCAGGCCAGTACAAGGCTAGGCAGGCTGTGTGTCACAGTGGGGGGCCTGGGAGCTGAATAGGCAATCAGGGGGATGGAGCACCTGCAGCTCCTCAAAGTTCCCAACCAGCTGGGCAGAGTGCGCCCAGGCAACCTTGTCCAGCTCTCCCTTCTCCTGCACAGCAAGCTCTGTGCAATCCCCGCCCCTTTAGCAGCTCTCTCCCTGCTAGGAAGCCTCTCAATACTGCCTGCATTTCCTCTGACACAGAGCGGCCCGGTGTGCGTCCCCTCCTCCACAAACGGCTGGAATGTCAATTTCGCAAGCACTCCACCTGTCCGAGCTCCCCAACACCCAGGGCACCACACAATATAGGATTCTGCTCACAAAGCAGATGTTCAGGGCTAGGTGTCCAGCAGTCCCAGGCTTCCACCCCCTCCCGCGCTCCGTTTCTCTTCCTCCCACAGGTGAGCTGGAGTGGGGGAAGGGCTTGGGTCCCACCTGATTAAGGCTTTCGTACGTTACCCTGTTTCGTGAGGTCTGCTGTTTGTGAGGTCTGTATTCAGTCTGGTTCAGCTTTCTTTCTTGTTGTCTGAAGGTTAGTTGTATCTATTAACTATATTTTTGTAGTGTTTTTGGTTTTGGAAGGAGCTTTCTGTCTCACCTCTCACACCACCATTTTGAATCTTCAGCCCATTTTTTAATGAGGTTATTTGTTTTCTTGGTGTAAAGGTGTATGAGTTCTTTATATATTTTGGATATTAACTCTTTATTAGATGAATTGTTTACAAATATATTCTCCCATATTTTAGGATGCCTTTTTCTTCTACTGATGGTGTCATTTACTGTACAGAAGATTTTTAGTTTGATGTAGTCCCACATGTTCCATTTTTTATTTTGTTTCCCCTGCCCAAGGACATGTGTCCAGGAAAAGATTGCTCATACTTATGTTCAAGAGATTTTTACCTATGTTTTCCTCTAAGTTTTATGGTTTCATGATTTGCATTCAGGTCCTTGATCCATTTCAAGTTTACTTTTGTGTATGGAGTTAAACAATAATCCAGTTTTAATCTCTTACATGTAGCTGCCCAGTTTTCCCAACACTACTTATTGAAGAGGCTGTCTTTTCCTGTTTTATATTCATGGCTCCTTTACCATATATTAATTGACCATATATGTGTGTGTTTTTATCTGCCCTCTCTATTCTGTTTCATTGATCTATGGGTCTATTCTTATGGCAGTACCATACTGTTCTGATTACTGTACCTTTGTCTTAGAGCTTGAAGTCAAGAAGAGTAGTCCTCCCAGCCTTGTATTTCTTTGTCAGGATTGCTTTGGATATTCAAGGTCTTCTGTGGTTCCATATGAATTTCAGAACTATTTCTTTTAGTTCATTGAAAAATGAACTGTTGGTATTTTGGTAGGGATTGAATTGTATCTGTAAATTGCTTTGGGCAGCATGTCCATTTTGACAATATTAATTCTTCCTTTCCATGAGCACAGGATGGATTTCCATTTATTGGTATCTTCTTTAATTTCTCTTATGAGTGTCTTACAATTTACAGAGTATAGGTTTTTCACCTCCTTGACTATGTTTATTCCTAGGTATTTAATTCTTTTGGATGCAATTGTAAATGGAGTTGTTTTCCTGATTTCTCTTTCTGCTAGTTAGTATATAGGAATGCAGCAGATTTCTGTGTATTAATTTGTATCCTGCAACTTTACTGAATCCAGTTATTAGTTCTAATCGTTTTTTGGTGGAGGCTTTAGGGATTTCTATGTGTATCATGTCATCCACAAATAGTGACAGTTTAACTTCTTTACCAGTTTGGATGCCTTTTGTCTCTTTGTGCTGTCTGATTGCTGTGGCTAGGACCTCCAGTACTATGTAAATAAAGTGGTAAAAGTGGACATCCATGTGTTGTTCCTGATCTTAGAGGAAAAGCTTTCAGCTTTTTGATCTTAAGTATGATGTTGGCTGTGGGTTTTTCTTATATGGCCTTTACTATGTTGAGATAGGTACCCTCTATACCTATTTTGTTGAGAGTTTTTATCATGAAGCATTTTGTCAAATGCTTTTTCAGCATGTATTGACATGATCGTGTGGTTTTATCCTCCTTTTTGTTAATTTGGTATATGATATTGATTGATTTACAAATGTTGTACCATCCTTGCATCCCTGATATATGGGTATTGATTATAACTTTATCAAGGTTAGATAAAAGGAAGGAACCACAAAGGCATTATTTCCTACTTAATAATTAAACTGACCACAGCCTGAACTTAAGCCCAGGATTTTCTTGCCCTGATGGGTAGGATGAGGAATGGATTTCTTTCTAGGACATTTAGAGTATGCCTAGCATTACCTTCCTGTTTGGTTTTTGTTGTTCACATCCCGGAGAGGATGCTGACAATGATTAGAGCCTGTTATTCGGTGTTTTTAAGAACTTATGACTGATGATCAAGTGATTTTGTGCCTATATTTTTATGTAGGGGGCACTTATGAATTAATTGGCTAAAGTGAGGAGTAAGTTGTTAACATTTAAGACTAAAGCTGCAAGATCTTTGGAGATGTTGGATAAGCCACCTTTGTTCAGTTATTCAGAGCCATCTTGGGTTTCTGCTATCTGTGATGGTCAGAAAAACAATTCTGAATAAGCATTAAATGGCCTGAGTTCTAAAGTATATAGTCATCACCCTCTCATGTGAAATGAAAAACAAACCATTTTTACAAGTGAGTTATTTCTTGCCTGCTACATTTGTAGGGACTTTTTGCTACTCTCTGGTTCTGTCTCTAGAAAGCAGTCATTGTTAAGGATTCCAGCATCCTATTCTCCACCTTTCCATCGACTTGGCCTTCCTTGGCCTTTGGTAAGTCACTTTTACCATTGGTGGACTCAGCTAGTACTGAAAGAAGCCCCTTAACACCACCTTGGATGATTGAGGATTAAAGACTGTTTTAAGCAGGGATTTCAATGTCATCAGGTCTAAAGCATGTAACTAATTGGCATGTATTTGCTCTCAAAAGGGAACATTACCATTATGGGCTGCCTTGGTATATAATCTCTTGTATTTGGAGGGTCCATTTGGTTTTCTTTTCTTGTGACTTCAAATATTTGTACAGTTTACAATCAATCCTATTCATTTCTGCAAAGAGGCATGATATAACTTTTTGGGCCAATAAAAATATTCTACATCTTGATCATGGTGGTATACATATATAATTATACAACTACGTATAATTATATATGTGTAGTCTTGACATATATACATTTATATGTAAAGACTCATGGGGGAACTATAAACTTAAAATTGATGAATTATTTTACATAAATTATGCCTTGATAAAAGTCATAAAAATAATCAAATCTTATTTATTTAAAAACAAAATATAACACTTTCTTGAGTCTTCTTTTATTATTTGGGTTAGGAATCCTCACCCTCTCTGAATGACTCTAGTTGCGTTTGCCAGACCATCAGTAAACATATTGACCAGCTTCAAGTGAGTCAAGTAGCTTTTGGAATTGCTGTCTACTGCCTCCTCTGGGTCAAGCCAGAGCATTAATATATATATATACTACCCAGTCTTTGGAAAAGACTTAACTTACATTTAGAGTTGGAGGTCCTAAGGTTTCAAGGTCAGTAGTCAAATTTATTGGTGGCATAAAAGATCTAAGGAAGATAGGGTAGCCCAGCATAACTCCGAACCATGTGCTTTGTCAAGCCACCACAGAAGCTTGGCACTTGGCAATGATTTTAAATGTAGAAGGTTAATGATAAATCATCTTCGGCTTGAAGATCCTCCTGGAGTCAAAGATATGGTATACACTTTTTGTATGTGCTTTATATTTCATAATGAATTTTGTAACTCAAACCAAAAAAAAAAATAGTTTTAAAATGGATTTTAAACCTCCACCTCATAAAGTAGTGTTAGGCCGTGCCTGTTAGAACACTGCTTAAGTGATTGCTAAATATCATCGATTTCACTTTACTCATCAGACTTAAGGAAGAATAGTATGTAAGAAAGATGCACAGGGTGAATCAAAAAGCTGCCCAGAAGTTTTGCCTTCTCAGCAAAGAGTAAGAAGGAAATAGCATTGTTGTTAACAGTGAACTCCATTACAGTATTGTGTTCTATTTTCACACAAACCCTCAAAAGTATTTGAGTCAGGTGCTATTATTTGCATTTTATTTGTAGGAAAATAAGATGTTGAGAGGTTAAGCAACTTGCCCAAGGTCACCCATGAAGAAAGAAGCAGTCAGGATTGGAACCAGATTGTCTAATTCCAAATCTCATAATTTCTTTACTGTTGTTTATTGTTGAGAGCAGGAAACATTTTGATTGTATCTTGAGTGAAGGTAGTTTCTGTGGGTTGGTGTGTGTATGTGCTGGGGGGGAGTGTTAGGTTGCCCAGATAGCAGTGGATGACAGCAGACAAGTATAATTAATTTCAACCCCAAGATGTCTTGTAATTTTGACCTTGAACATCACTACTGTTCAGTAAAGCTCTGGAAGAAGCAGATCCTGGCTTTAACTTAATACTTCCAGGGAAATGTTGACTGGAGTTTAAGATAACATTTGAATTTTATACCCTTGCCTGAGGATCTGCTTGAAGTAGTCAGATAGGCAGTGGCTGCCTTAAAAACATTTATCAGGTTTCAACAGCTTTCTCCATTACATTCTGTGTAAAGTGGGTTAAGCAGATACAATTGCTTCTCTCTACGAGTTTTTAATCTCAGACAGACAACACTGATACAAGAAACAATGAAGGTACTGTTTAAGTACAATGTGTTCATTTAGTAAATAATGTGTCAGCAGTTGAGTATAAGATGTCCATGTTTAGGAAAAAAAATGAAAATAAATCTTTCAGCCCCTGTCTATGTGTCCTACACAGGTAAGAGTGGGATCCAGACCTGGGGATCCATTCATCTCATCATTGATCAGGTTTCTACTTGAGGTTTAAATTTGTCATTTGGAATTCCAATTTCTTTTATAGTCCCTGATTGCATCAGTGGTTTATATTCTAGCATGGAGGAAAACTTTGTTTAAGAATGCAAGATCTCTATCCAGGACTTACAGAGATTTTATCAGTTAGGGTCTTTGTGCTGCAGATGAGAGAAAACTAGGTGAAATGGGGCCTAAATAATAAAGGGAATGTGTTGGCTCACAAAACTGAAGTAGAGGTGGCCGCAGGTGAACCGTGCTCTGGCAGCCCACGTGACACTACAGGTTGCCCTGGGTATTCTTTCTCTGCCTTGCCTTAGAAGATGTCATTGTGTGTCTCATTCTCAGGCTCCCTGCCTCTGGCTCTCCAGGTTGTCCCTTTGGGGGGGGGGGGCAGTTGTCTGCAGGATTTCCAGACCTCATGATCTAACACTACCTTGGCAATGAGGATAAAGCTTTTTTTTTTTTTTTTTTCGGTTTATGAGACAGGCTTTTTTAGAAAGAAGCAACTGAAACATATCTCTTTGACTTTAGTTGGGGTTGCTACCATCTCTGACCCACTGACTCACTGAGCCACAAAGGGTGGGATAGGCTGAAAGTCTAAAGCCTCTTCCCCCTTATTAGGTAGAGCTGGAAGAACAGTCATTTCTTCCCAAACCAAATGCCTGAGAGTGGATGCAGTTCTCCAAAGCAAGATCTTTCTTTTATCCTTCTAGAAGGGGTAACTGGGGCAAGCTGGAACCCAGTGGGTGGCAAAGAAAATGTGAATTAGGTGTGGGCATTGAGGTGCACTTCTGGAGGGAGAATTCAGGACCTGGCAAAGAACTCAAGATACTTTTCCCATTCTCTTCTCATACCCCTGCAAATCCTGTGCTACTTACTAAACACTGATGATGACCTTGGAATTAGGAATGATGGTGCTTGCCTGTGAGCCTGCTGCATATGCTCATGGAGTCATCATTTCCCATCCTCTCCTCTCTACTCCTTCCTTTCTTCCTTTCTCCCTTCTTTTCCCCCTTCTTCCTTCCTTCTCTCCCTTCCTCCATCTCTCTTGTTCTCTCTCTCTTTCCTTGCTTGCTTCCTATCCCACTCCCTCCTTCCTCCATTACCTCCCTCTCTTTTTCCCTACCTTCTTTTGTCATTTTTCAAAAACATTTTTAGTAGTTGCTGTAAGCGAGGTTCTGGATATCACTGCTAGAATTTATCTTCTCTTTCACCTCCTTTCCTTCTCTGTCAAAACTTCACTGTCAATTACATGTATTAATACTCTCTGTGTAATCTGCTAGCTTCAGAGAGGTTCACAATTTTGGTCTGAATGTTAATGATAGACTTGCAAGTTGTGTCACCCTCAGGGTGTGGTCTTTGCCCTTCTTGAGCTTCCCACATGGAAAGCCTCCAGCAATTCTAGTTGTTTTCCCCACATATGACATGGCCTTGTAGAAGCAAAAGGGCTGCCTTTGATTTATATCTTTTTAAAGTCAAGAAAACTTCCAGAAGCCATCCAGTGCAGTATTGATTCTGTTTCACAGTAATAAAGTCATAGTTCTGTCAATGAGGAAATCAGTGCGAATGACTTTGTGTGAGCAACTGTCAGTACCTGCTAGTTCATTTAACATATTTGCCCATCCTTAAAGGACATTCTAAAATTATGGGTGTTTCCTGGAAATTTATTGCCCTTGAAGTCATTTACAGTTTGTACACTTACTTGTCTTAAACATTTATGGAATACTTCTCTGGGAGATAGTGTCATAAGAGAATACACTTCATGTTTAGCCTCAAAAAGTTGTATGATTTAGTGAGAGAGACAGCTATCCTGAGGAATACTTAAAATACAGTGTGAGAAATGCCACAATAAGGACCATGAGAATGCTGAGAGGAAGCCATTCACATTGGCCTGGATCAGGACTAGGCCTTGTGGCTCTAGTGGAACTTTATTCTTTTAGGTAATGAATGTTGCTCATGGGAAGCTCTTAAATGAGTTCCTTGAGAACAGAGACCACATTTTATCCTCTGTCTTTGTTTTTTTTTTTTTTTGATGTATAAAGCTTTGACCATAATAGAGCGGTAAGAAGAAATAAGTCAGGTCAAGAGAAGGGAAAACATTCTGGAGCAAAGTATTACAAGCAAAAAAAATGCTATGATAAGAGCTTTGGATTCAAAAGATCTAAGTTTAAGTGTTGAGATCTACCATTACTTAGCTGTATAAATGTAGGGAAGTTACCTAACCTTTCTCTACACCTGTTTTCTCATCTGTTAAATGAAAATTAAAGTATTTAACCTCACCAGGTTGTCATGCAACTCAAATGGGATAATACATGTAAAGTGATCAATGCTTTTCTAAATCATAACTTTTTCTGGCAACTGGAAGTGAACTTCACATATATTATGCTTCATGGTATCTTAGTTGAGAGTCATAGAGTTAACAGATATAGTCTGATTCTGATAAATATCACATATTAACATTTCCTACATTTTCTTTACTCAGTGTACTCTGCTTCCTAAAATGGGAAAGGATGCACTGTTGAAGAGTTGCCAATTTTTTTCCACAAGTAGCCCAGTTTTTCTTAATTAATGAAATCACCTTTTGTTGATGAGACCCATTTCCATGGGGATTTCTAGATCTCAGGATTTGGGCTTTCAGACACCCCTGTCCCAAAAGTTTTAGGTATTTTAAAGCCAAGAGTATCAACTGGTCATGGTAGCCACATGTCAGAGACTGTTTTTCTCTAGTTGGCTTTAGGGGTCATTTTATTTTTCTTTCTTTCTTTTAATTTTAATGGTTTAAAGTTTTATTAATGTAAGCTTTTTAAAAAAATTAAAGTATCATTGATGTACAATCTTATGAAGGTTTAATATGAACAACATTGTGGTTTCAGCATTCACCCATATTATCAAGTCCTTATCCCCCATATTGCAATCACAGTCTTATCAGTGTAGTAAGATGCTATAGAGTCATACTTGTCTTCTCCGTGCTGTACTGCCTTCCAGGGGCCATTTTATTAATAATTTTTTCCTTATATAAAACTATGTGCCATGTTCCATTTATGAGAAGAACACAGTATTCCAGAACATGTTATTTAGGGATAACTGGCCTAACAATGGAACACTAAGGTTAAGGAGAAATCCAGTTGCTTGGAGGCTTCTGGTCTGGTGAGTGGCTTGAAGAGATTGAGGATGCTGATGTGTTCTTTGGGGAGTCACAGTTTGACAGGAAACATCTGCTTTAATCTGCTCCAACATCAACACAATTGATGTGATAGGAAACCTGTTGTTACTGTGTGGCTTGCATTTCTCAAGCCAAGGCTGGGCCTGAGGTAGGGGCTGTTTGGACAGGCAGCACAATGTAGCCCCATTTGTGAAAATATGGACATAACAAACAGCATTATTTGAGAGAGTATCCTGGAGCTGTTTTTTTATTTAAAGGGAGCCATTTCCCTTCCAAGCCTGTCTGGCTCACTCTTCATTTCTTTCTCTTTTCAATTATGCTTTCTCTCTTTCGACACATTTTCCTACTGGGTTTCAATTATGAGAGAACACTTCTCAACCTTAATCTTACTGCCACATCCTCTCTCATGAGTAAGAATGATTGCCCGTGGAAGAGGATTCTCCTCAAGGATATCAAAATATCCAGGGAACAAGTGTATAAACACATAGACTCATACATACTCACAGTCACAAAACCTTAGAGATTGTCATCCATCCCTTAAGGTATATTTGCCTCCTTTCCCCACCTGGGTGATAAGCAGTAATAAATCGGGTCAAGAAAAGAGAAAACATTCTGGAGCAAAGTATCCATTGTAAGCATTCTGAAGGATCACTACCTAGAATTAATTAAAGATGCTGTTACTGCAGCATTATGGAATTGGTTTGCAGGGGAAACTGTCTCATTTTTTATTATTTGAAAGAGTAAAGTTGATATCTGACACTTAAAATTTGCCCCTGGAGAATTCAAAGAACTCAAAGCATTCTTATACCAGTGCATCTGTGATACTAACTACTTAAAAATTACTGCCCTGCTAATAAAATGTGAAGTGTAGATTAACAGTACTGAGCTTATGTTACCTCCACAGTCATTTAAAAAATTCTAGTGCACATAATGTTCTGGGCATTATGAACAACTGGTAACAGGACACAGGCGCTGATGTTTTTAACAAAGAACCACAGTCATATGCAGATAAAATGAAGGCCCTTTTATATCCATTCTGGTACAGGGTAGATTGGTCAGTCAAAAGATACTGGAAAGGCCATGGAAGGGATACTGGAGTCCACTCAGACCAGCAGTTGAAATAAATCCAGAAGCTTCCAAGTGCTTCTTTGTTAACTCTGGCAATGGGTCCAAATGAAAGACAGTGATAAGATCTCCAACTGATTGCTTTCTCCTCTTTTCCCCTGCTTCCTACCTGATGACTTGAATGCACACATGTTCTAGATGTTGGTCATCTTGTCTCGTGTGGACAAACTCATTTTCTTTCTCTTTACCAATATCCTCTGCCCTGGCCAGGCTGGTGTCTGTACTATTCGGGGTCACATACTGTGCACAGCACAGAGGAAAGATTCATAGGAAATGATGAGACACATTCTCTACCTTAAAGAATGTTAAGGCCCAGGGGAAGGTACAGATGAGTAAAACAATAATTCCAAAAATAATGGGTGTAAGGTACACTGTGACACAAAGAAATGAGGAATCAGCTTTGCTTAAGGTAGAAGGATGCTGGGCAGAGAAGACTTCAGAGAAGAGGATGTATTTGGAGAGAGTGTTAAAGGCTGAACAGTGGGTTTGTAAAATTGTCTGGTGGACAGGAGGGAGAATTGGAAGGACATCCCAATCAGTGCACAGAAATCAGTAAGAAGGTGTTAAGCATGACTTATCAAGGCACATGAGGAGACTGACAAGCATGACCTTCTGGAGCATTTGATGCAGGACTCATGGAGATACACATAAATAAAACAAATGATGCTGTAAGAGTAGCCAAGGGCCTGGATGAACGATTGCCACAGCATATGGTCTGGGACCTGATCCTTTATGTAATGGGCAGCAATTCTTTTCTGCACCTTCCCACATTCTCTGCAAGTCTGCCTGGCTTCCTGGCCAATATTTGATGGTCTTTCAAGACCTAGCACTGTCTACTATTGCTTATCACATACAAATGGAAAACATGGGCCAGATCAAAGTCTGAAGACCAAGAGACCCGCTGATCTCTGAGCAGTGTGGCATGTGCCAACAGCCCTCAGGAAGAGGAACTGCAGTGAGTGTTCAGAAAGGCAGTGTTCAGGCGGACCCTGAAGCCAAAGGCTGGCAGGTGGATATCTAGCTATGCAAAGACCTGCAAAGGAATTCAGGTAAGAGCTTCAGAATTGGAACTGGGGACACCTGACCACAATTGGGGGAATTCAGAGCACAGCCTGGAACCTGGAGGAAGGCCCGGAGCCACAGGAATGTGGAGAGCTGAAGCTGGGGTCTTGACCATGGGCAGAGAAGTTGCTGTTAGGGATGGGAACTAACTTGGCTTGCATACAACTCAGATTCATTTCTCCAGAAAATGTACTTCATTTTCACCCAGCTGGGATTTATTTCTTCATTCTTGGTGGTGTAGTGTTCAATCTATGATTTTAGTAATTTTAACATGCCTTGTTTCATAATATTTTTGTGTATTTCTGCCTCAACTCTTGATTATAAATTTGTTAAGACCGAGAGTGTGCTTTTTCTCAAATCTGTCTCTACTGTGCTTAAAACAGTATTTTAGATAGAACATATATAAATACATAGAAACATTTTTTTAATTATACTTAATTGAATTAATCCCATCCTCTTTCAGAATAGAAATTGGGTTTCTGGGACCTAGGAACCATTGCAGAAGAAGCCAGTATTATTGCTGAAATTTAAAAATAACTGACTATCTAAGTCTGTTCTGGCTGCTGTACCATAATACCACAAAACGGGTAGTTTATACATAACAAATTTATTTCTCGCAGCTGTGGAGGCTGGAAGTCCAAGATCAGGGTGTCAGCATTGTTGGGTGAGGGCTCTCTTCCATATAGCACATTTATTGTATTTCCACATAGTAGATGGGCAAGGGAGATTATTGGAGTCTCTTTTATAAGGACACTAATCCCATTTATGAGGGCTCCACCCTCAAAACCTAACCACCTCCCAAAGGCCCTACTTCCTAAAAACATCAACTTGGGCATTGAAATTTCAGCATGTGAATTTGGGGTGGACACAAACATTCAGATCATAACGCTGGCCAATTCAGATGTAGGCTGGTATGTATTGAATGTTT
>JAVSCE010021541.1:0-13265 GCA_032199065.1 Smutsia gigantea
CATGGGCTTGGAATCTCATGTCGTATTCTGACTCTACCTCCTACATTGTTTGCACATTTGCCAGGGTATTTGGCTCATACTAACATGAAGTTGGACTAGATGGAAGAAATATACCCTAAAATGGAGAATGAAAAGGTTATAATTTTGTTCCTCATATCCCCAGACTCATTCCCATGGCAGGGCCCTTGAAGCTGCCACTCCTTCTAGAATATTGGCTCCCCTCCTCACAAGCACCTTCTCCCTTTACCCAGAGCCTCACCCCTCCATCCTCTAAAGCAGGAGTATGTGCCCCCTCTTTCATGTTGAAGTCCTAATCCCCAATGTGATTGTATTTGGATATAGGATTTGGGGAGGTAATTAAGGTTAACTAAGGTGATAAGGATGATGTCCTAATCCAATAGGATAGGTGCCCTTATAAGAAGAGGTAGGGAGAGAGAGCTCCCTCCTCCCTGCTACCACCCCATGTGCGTGGAAGGCCATGTGGGACACAGTAAGAAGGCAGCTGTTTGTAAGCCGGGAAGACAGCTCTCACCAGGATCTGAATGGGCCAACACCTTGATCTTGGACTTCCCAGCCTCTAGAACTGCAAGAGACATGTGAACGCCTGTTATTCAAGCCTCTTAAGTCTACGGCATTTCGTTATGGCAGCCTAAGCTAAGACAGAGAAGGGGTCTCCCAACTCTTTGATAGCTATTTATAAATTTCAGAAATATACCACATATTCTACCAACAATATGTATATTAAATATCAGAGATGGTGTTAGTTTCTTATTTTTTAAGATTGAGAAATTAAAAAAATAGAAGTTCTACTATGTTCTTCATGTATCATATTGGATCCTCTTATCCACTCCACTCTGAAGACATTATTTTGGAACTCAACCTCTGTTCTTCAGGAGAGCATTTTCTGATCTACAAGTCATGCATTCCTTCATTCACTCACTGAATAAATACTTATGGAGTACCTACTCAGGACAGAGTATATTTGGATGCATCAGACAGATGCAGTTCTGCTTTTGAAGGCAGTGACCCGGTGTTGGTCAGCCTATCTGTACTGCAGTGTCCTCTGCAACCAGCTGTAATTCAGTAATTACTCATTTAAAAGACACACCCACCTTTCCTACCAGAGGACAGAGGCTGTGACTGTCCTCATTCACTCCTGACTATTCATTGCTTGGCATATAGTAAGGATTCAATCATAGTGAGGAGATGAATGATGAATGAATGAAAGAGTGGATAACCAAAAAATGAATGATTGAATTCACTCCCTTTTTATGCCCCCTTTTCCTTCGGTCAGTCGTGTCATTAAAAAAATGCTGAAGTAGCTCAGGGGCAGGAGAGCTGGCCAGCAGAGTGGGGCAGGGGGAGAGATTTGCAAGCAGGGGCCAGGTTAGCAGTGGTTTTATTACATCCCATTAAGCATATGGTCGTGATTATAATAAGCACATGAATTATGGCGAGTGACATATGTTTCTTTAAAAAAAAAAGAAGAAGAAGAAGGGAGGAAGAGAGAAAGAAACACAGCAAGCCCCCAGAAGCAGCCTGGCTGGATAGGCAGGGGAGTGGGCTGGGAGTGGGATGCTCTGGCCCATGCTTTTTAACCCCTTTATATCCTGGGAAGGGCATGCAGGGAGAGAGGGACTCTTGGGGGCCAGTCAGGGTCTGGGGGCTCCCAAGAAGATCTTGCCCAGTTGTCTGAGAGCCACCAGAAGACAGGGAAGTGGTCAGCTCAGCTGGTAGCCCCAGTATCAGGGTCAGGGCCTGGCCCAAAGAAGACATTTGGTGGGGGTGGGGGCAGTGTGCAGGGAAGCAGAAGGGAGGAGAGAGGATGGAGAGAAGAAAGGACAAACATAAGGGAAGGGAGGAGGAGACTGGAGCTTCTCCACTTCCATTCATTTAGCAGCAGACTGCACACTCTGTGGTGTAGCAGGGAGCCTTGGACTGGGGTCAGCATGCAGGGGCTGCTCCCCGGGCTTCACCATCCACATCCTGTGTGGCCTTGGGAGAGTCCCTTTCTTCCTCTGTGTCTTACTTGTCAAAGGAGGTGAACACTCCAGTCTCCCCTGGCTCTGACTTCATGAGGGCTGCAAGTCTCTGGGCTGGAGGTACAGAGTCACCTGTGTCCTGCCCCAGCCTGGGGAAGGCCCGGCCCAACCCTCAGCTGACAGGTCCGCAGAGATCATCTGATCACCTTCTTTCTCACCCATTTTACAGGTGTGCAAACAGAGACCCGGGAGTCTGTGCTGCCTAATGATAAGCCCTCCAGATCTCCTCCACCCCCATTCCTTCTTTCCCTTGCCCCAAGGCCAAAAGGAATTATTACCAGAAAAACAAAGACACAGGCATCTGCAGTCCCTCTTTTGTGACTGAGAGTTTCATACCTGAGCAGCTGTGGAGGACAAGTGCCCCTGTTTCGGGAGGCTCGGCCCCGCAGTGGCAGCCAGGCGTGGGTCTCAGCTTGTCGGGGGCAGTGGGGGTGGGCAGGCATTGTGCCTGCTGGTGGAAGTGTGGGATGTGGGGACCTTGGCCACCAGACTGTGGGCTGTCAGGAAGTACCAGGACCCCTCTCTGGACATGTGCCCAAGAGTCAGATCATCTAGAGAACTATTCTTTAACTCACTCAGGTGGTTTCACCCCATCTTTCCAGATGAGGGGATGCGGTTTGCTCAAAGTCCCCCAGCAGCAGGTGACAGAGCCAGGCTGGAATGCAGCCTGGCCAAAGCCAGTAGTCACATCCTCCACACTGGGACCTCTGCCTCTGCTGGGGGAGACCTGGCCTCACCTTGGCCAGTGCAACTGTGGGCAAGTCTGGTCACCTTCACACTGCCCACTAGCCTGCCTTGCAGAATGGGTCCACCCTCAAAGGGCCAAGAGGAGGGGTAACCAAGGCAGCACCAGGCACAGAACTGAGGTGGGGCCTGGACCAAATTAGCCTTTCCCAGCCTTTTCCCCAAGGAAGGCAGCTTTTATTACCTGTGTTTTGAAAGATCTTATCTCTTGAACAAACTTTGTTTTAAAGTAATAATTAATTTATTTCCCCCCTTCTTATCCCTCAGAGATGCCCATGGTCATCCTCTGAAACAGCACGTCTATACTGGGCTGTCGGAACCCCAGCCTTCTCCAACACAGAACACTCCCTGTCCAGTGAGGGTTCCTTGCAGAAGGGTTGTAAGGGCCTTGAAACTGTCAGGGCAATGGGCTATCACCCCTGAGAACCCCAGGTTGAGAGTCCCTGGGAGCTGATAGTGGTCATAGAAACAGTCACAGGCCTCCATGGAGCTTGCTTTCTGTACCCTGAAAAATTCTAGGACATTTCCATGTATTACCCGGCGGTTCTCTTACTTGACCTCATTCTGCACAGGACAACTGAAACTCAGAGACATCAGCAATCCCCCAAGGTCAGGGGCTGGGATACAGAGAGTCAGGGCTGAAGCCCGACCAATTCTAGAACGGCCCTTCTGAACCCAGCACTAAGTTCCCTTCCCATGCCTGAGTCTGGTATCCTGTGAGTTGGGGGCTGGGGGTCCTGAGGCACCATGAAGCTTGCCTGGAGGGCTTCCCGGTTTAGCAGAGGACAGCAGACATGAATGATTTGCCTGGACCTGCAGGGCAGCAGAGCAAAGGTCCCACAAGGCCTTTCATGATTCAGCCAAAGGTTGGTGCTGGTGTCTGCAACACAGTCAGGCACCCAGGGGAGACCTGAGCTGAGTGGCTCCCCCTCTGTGCCTCAGTTTCCCCTGTTATGGAGCACAGACACTAATGCTTCAAAGGGCTGTTGTAAGGCTGCAGAGAGAGAGAGAGAGAGGAGAGAGAGAGAGAGAGAGAGGAGAGAGAGAGAGGCCAAAACGCCCAGCTAGTTGCCTGTGACTAAGACAAATCACTCTCGGCTGCAGGACTTCTCTGTGCATTGCCAGGTGGGGGCGGGAAAGGAAGCTGGAGGAGGATCACATTCTGGGGGCCCTGAGAACACTTGCCACCCCTCAGAGTGATGGCCACAGGGGGACAAACTCAAAGATAAATAAGAAGAGTCCGTGTGAGCCGGGGCTCATCTTAACACTAAGCAGAGAGGCCTGAGGCTGCACTTGAAAGCCTTGGAGGAGATGGATGGGCTGCTGCCCAGGCGGGGGTGGCTGGGCGTGGGGGATGAGTGATGGGGTGTTGGGGCGCTCAGTCACCGCCAGTCAGAGAGGCCAGCCTCTGTCCGGCCGGGACCTGTGCGGGGGCCTGCCCCACCCGCCGCCCTGCTCTGGGATTTATGGCTTCGTTAGGCCTGGAGAGGGGCTGAGGCCAGGCTTGCAGTGGGAGGGTTTGATGTCAGCCTGGCTGGCCCTGCTGGATTTCCGCCCTGCACAATGAGGGAATATCAGGCTGAGCCCCATGGGGCAGCGGCAACTGGGGTCATGCACAGATGGGTGTGAGGCCGGGGCCTCTTCCTTGTGTCGCTGGCCCCTGAGGACTTCTGGGTAGGGAGGCCTGGGACCCTCCATTTATTGCTTTGCCCTCAGCCAACAAACATACTTCTCCACACTTCCCCAGCTCCACTTGCTCTTCCAGCCTCTTTGCCCTTACCTACAAAGGTCCCTCTGCCTGGAGGACCAGGTGCCCTAGAGAAGTGCCACCCAACCTTACAGACTGGGTATCTGTGCCATCTGCCACTGGAAGGCTTCCCTTGGTGCCCTGCGCCATCCGGACAGCACTGACTTCTTCCTCAGGGTCCTGCCCCCCAACCATAGTCCTTACCACCTTCTTTCACAGTCATTTGGTATTTGGCCCTGAATGACCACAAGCTTGAAATCAGGGAGCCAATTTTTCTTCATTTTGACACCCCCAGAAGTTGCTTTGTGATATTAACCAAGATGCTGTTTATTAAGTGCTTATTATTATGGGCTGCTTTGTGTCTTACTATTTTACTCTTCACTGTGTTCATCTATTTTACAGGCCCAGAATCTGAGGCTCAGAGAAGCATTAGCCAGGATTCAAATCTGTCTAATTCCAAAACCCAAGAGCTTGACTATTCAGCTAAGCACCAGCTGGGGGGAAAAATCAGCAAACATGCAACAAGTTTTTCTTTTTTCCCTGAGTCCACCACTGAGTGCCCACCATTTACATTTGTACAATAGGGTGGTTCCACATATATTCTACCATTCGATCCTCGTAGCAACCCTGTGAGGTCAGCGTTATTATGATATGCCATGTTACAGATAGAAAAAAACTGAGGTCCAGCAAAGGGACCTGCCCTGCTAGGATCAGCTACTGGGTGGCTGAGCTAGGGCTGTCAGGCATTCAGCTCTTTCCCCACTGCCCCTCAGCTACTCCCATGCCTCCCCTTCTTAGGCCCATCTCAACTCAGAAGGGCCAACCTGGGAGGTGCCAAGACTCTGCAGGTAGGCTCCTGGCCCTTCTTCTGGGGAAACAGAGGAAGCTTCCAAAGGCCAGACTCTTGCTACAGCACCCCTCCTCATCCCACTCTAGAAGGGAGATTTCCCTTTGGTAGAATAAAGCCCCTTACTACCAGTCACCCTGTTACGTCTTGAGCCCAGACTGCTCCCAAATTACCCCGCCTTCCCCGCACCTGTAGCCCTCTGTGCTGGGTTGGAGGTGCCTGCCACTTTTCTCTTCCTCTCCAGGCCTGTCACTCCAGAGTCTGCACAGCCTTCTCCCACCATCTTGGCCTCCCTGGCATGGGCTTGGCTTCAAATAGGGGTGTGGATGATGGTCCATCAAAGCTTTCTAGGAGAGGCTGGAGCAGTGCAAGCTGGTCCCATCTCCCACTCTCCCTCATTGCTGTCCACATCCCTGAGGCCTCACTGCTCACTGGCTCTCATGTTTAGCAAGTTGGGACTCTCAGCACCCCTCCCACGGATCAGTCAAGCTCCCCATGCACTCATTATTTCAGAGGGAAGGGAGGCTTTGGCAGGACACTGACAAGTCTTCAACCTCTTCAGGGCAAGAGCATGGTCAGATGCTGAGCTTGCAAAGATTTTCTGCCTCCATCATTCATTTATTCACCCATTCACCTACTGTGTGCAAGGTACTGTTTGTTGAGCACCTACTGTGTACGAGGCACTGTTCTAAGCATTGAAATACCATCACGAACAAGACAGGTAGATGCTTTGTTTTCATGGAGCAACAGTCTGGTGGAAAAGACAGACATTAGACAGATCGTAAGAGAATAACTAATCCATGCTGTGACAAATCACTTCCCTCACATCTCTGCCCAAATGTCACCTCCCCAGAGAGATGTTCCCTGACCCTCATGTCTAAAATCTCCCTGTCAATCTCCATCTCCTTTCTTTTTTAACAGCAGTTTGAATATTTGGTATTATGTTATATAGTTCTCTATTTTCTATCTTTCTCACTAGAATGTAAGCACCATAAGAGTAGAGATGGGATATTTTGTGTTCAGTCTTCAGCACCTGGCATGTAGCAAATGCTCAATAAATACTTACTGAATGAGAAATGAATGAAGGCAGAGGAACTTCACAAAGAGGAGGAATAGGTGAAACAGATGACTTAGTGAAGGCTCTGCATGTGCAGAACCCAGCACAGCAAAGAGAACTGATGAAGCCCCTTTTGATGGCCTCATGTAGGAGAGTCATGCGCCAGCTGCCCCAAGGGTCCTGGAGGGGGTCTGTTTTCCAGCAAGCCTTTGGTGGCATCACACAGGGCTCTAGATCTTTGAATTAAAATCCTGCCACCTCCTATGCAAATGATCTTGGGCAAGTATTTAGTCTCTCTTATCCTCAGTTTCTTCATCTGTACAATGGGGATGAGTACAGCATCTACCTCATGGGGCTACAGTGAGGATACGTGGAATGACAGGTGTGAGTTACTTTAGACGAGAGCCTGACCTGTGGTGAGGGCTTAGTGAATGCTGGCTATTGTCATCTAGTGCGCCCTCTCACCTACCATGGAAAAGTAGGCTAAGGATTTTAGGATTTAGAAGAAGTGGTGCCTGGTTGGTTTCAGTCTAGGAACAATGGGGTGGAAATCAAAAGTACTGAGTTAGTTAATTCCCAGTCTCTCCCTTGAACAAATTATCTGCCTCTCAGCCTCAATGTCCCCATCTGCTCAAGGAGGTGTCAGCCAGCTGAGGTTCCCTCCCCCAGCCCATTCCCAGCCAAGCTCCCTGTTCCCTGAGGCCTTAACTTCCCGTCAGAGACCTCAAGGCCTTGCATAGCCAGGCCTTCACCTCCTGAATGAATATTTTGCACCTTCCCCCAGCCCAGATGTCCTGGAGTCTTGCCTCTTCATTTCTCCTTGGGCCTGCTCTCTGTCCCTGCTGGCTCCTAGGCAGAAAGTCCTTGGCCCCTTCCCATGCCCCAAGAGTCTGCTGCAGAGGCTGCTCTGCCCTGAAAAGCCCCCAGGGTCCCCAGCACCCCATAATCTCTAGTTCTCACCCATCTGTGTGCAGAGGAGGTTGTGCCCATACTTGCAGCAATTAATTTGAGGAGTGTCGATTCACAGTGTGTGTTGAGGGTTTCCTAATCTTCCAAAGGTCCCCGTTTGTCCTCCATCTTCTACTGCAGGGGAGACATGCCCCAGGAAAGTGTGCACATAGACACATACACACACACACACACACACACACACACACACATACACTTATGGTCTCAGGGGGCTACAAAAGCTTTCCCCTGAGAGAGAGAGTGAGTTTCAGAAAGTCAGGACAGTGGGAAGGGGATTGCTGAGGGGGCAGACTCTGGCAGTGGGCCCAGAACTGTGGTTTCTGATGCTGCCTCAGCCTTTGGGTTGGAAGGAAGCTGGGCAGGGGGCTGAGGGAAGGTGAGGAAGTGCTCAGTCTGCAGCTGAGCGGTGATGGGGAGGGAATACATCACAGGGAAGAGGTACCCCAAGATTTGCACAAAGACCAGGTGACCTGGTTTCTTCCTGGCTTGTCACTATCCTTCTCTAGGCCTATTCCCTCCTCTGCAAAATGTCAGCGGGCAGGGTGGAGTCATGCAAAGGGCGGACAGACCCAGGACCCCATCACAGCCCAGGCTCCTTAGGGCTGTGTGGCTGGCAGTAGAAGCCTGCACACAACCTCAAAGTGGAGATAATAACCCTTACCTTGCAGAACTGCCATGGGATGAGAAATGGTATATGGAAAGCATCTAAAGCAGTACCTGGGAAACAAAGGCATTCCTCAGGGAAGCTTGCCTGACCCCAGGGTGAGACCAAGCCCCCTGTGCAGGGCCTTTCTTCACAGATTCTGTCCTGCTTGACTCCAGTTGCTGTCTGTAATTACATGTGTTTATGTGATGATTATGGATGAATGCCCTTCTTTGCACTAAGCTTTTTGAAGGCAGGAACTTGAATGTGGCACATAGTAGGGGCTTATATTAGATCCAGTCAGGAAACAAGAAATGCAAACAGGATTTCAGCAGAGAGAATTTAATATAGCGCACTTGTCCTGAAGATGCTGGAAGAGGTGAAAGGTCTGAACAGCATGGTAGGACAATCCAGGTATAAGTGGCAGGAAGCTGTGACATCGCTGGGGCTAGAGGGACCATGCAGGAAAAAAAAAATGACACCAGAGCCCAGAAGCCAGGACTGGAGGGGCCTGGGACCTCAGCCACACAGGGGCGGCTCACAGGAGCTGGCGCTTAGGGACAGCTGGCCGCCAGGACCTGCAGCCACGGAGGGGACCCAGTCACTGCCCCAGATGCAAAGTAAGTGGGGAGAGGGAAGGAGTACCTTGGCTCCTGCCCACTCATCTACAGCTGGCTCTCCCCACTGGCCAAGGCAACAGGAAGCTGGTTGGCAAGGGAGCCTGGGGAATGTAGTTTGGCATGCGTCAGCCCTGAGACCCAGAGTAGGATGTTATTTGTCTGTTGACAGAAGCATATATAGAGTATTTGCTAGGCACTGGGCACTGTTCTAGGCTTTTAACGCAGATGAGCTCATCTAACGAGCGTGTGCGGAAGAGTGAACAATAGGTGCTCATAAACGCCCCTTGTCCGCTTGTCCTCGCTGGCAGTGCTGCTGTTGTCAGACTTGCTCAGACCTGCGGTAGCGGTGGGAGTTTCCTGTCTCTGACTCCAGGACCTCCACCCCTGCCCTGGCCTTCCTGGGTACCGGCGCCCAGGCTCCCAGGCTGAGAGCAAGGGAGGAAGAACAGAGGATGCGGGCCCTGGAGTCCCAGCCCCTGTGGGGCCCCTCTATCTCAGCCCTAGGCTCCATGGGGAGTCAGCGCTCCCTTTCTGCGCCTGTCAGTCAAACCCAGCCACTTGGAAGTTCAAGCGTGGCCAAAAGGAAGCAGATTTCAAAACACACCTCTGCTTGCCCTGCTTTCCTCCCCCGCCCCCTCATGGCCGCTGATCCAGGGTCCCCCAGGGCTCCCTTGCCCCTGGCCATTCCCGACAGAGCTGAAACCTTATGTAGAGGCCCAGGGTGAGCTGCAGGAGGGAGTGAGGGGGACAGGCAAATGCTCAGGGGGTTGGCCTCACTCCCACGCCTGTCTGGGGGCTGTTCCCAGTGGGTGGAGAAGAAATCGAAGGCAGATCAGGGCTGCAGCTGCCTCTTCTGCAGGAAGGAGGGACCTGGGGGTGGCAGGGGAAAGGGGCCTGACCCCTGAAAATCAGGGAGGCTGGGGGCCTTGATGTTTTTGTTTATTACTCTATCCCTGCACTAGTACAAGCTTTGGCTTCTAGAAGATTCCTCATAAGTTTCTCTTGAATAAACGAATGAATGAATGAATTACTACTAAAGAAAAGTTGGCCTGACTTTGACATTGAAGGTGAAGGGAGGCTTGATACTTAGTCTGGAGGGACCCCCTGACCTCCGGCCGAGAACCAGAGCCCTCCTTTCAGCAAGGTGATTTGGTTAAGAGCACTTGGGATGCCACCCTGACTCTTCCGTCTTTATCTGTGTGACAGTGGGCAAGCCAGGTGTCTCTGCAAGACTCCACTTTCCTCATCTGTAAAATGGGGAGACACCTCCCTCCCTAGCATCCTGTGTAGGCCTAAGCTGAATGAGGGCCTGCAAGTAAATGCTAACACAGCCCCCTCTGTGCAGTAAAAGGTTTCACAGATATCAGCAACCTTTAGAAATTACAGGATGATCCAGAATGTCTTCCTATAGAGTTAAAAGCTTGGCCAATGGCTCTAATAGGTGGGCATTACTTCTTGTAATTTCTTTGCAAAAGCAGATGGAAATGAAACAATGCCCAGTTACAAAGGCCAGTTCTAGAATGAATGCCTTGTTGGTGGGAGTTTGCCCTCCCTGGTTGGCTGGTTAGTTTTTTACTCATTTTCTCCCCAAGCACTCTCTCCTCGCTCAAAGCCCAATCATAAAAGTAATGACAGCTGAGACCACACAGTTCTCTTTATCGCAGTGTTGTTTTCCATTTAGAAAATCTCTCTCCAGAATGTGCTTGGAATTTTGAAGAAGTGAGTTAATATATCAATGATGTCTTTATTGTCAGGACACTTCCTGAATTAGAAATAAAAAGCTCCGCTAAATTCAATAAAATGACATGGAAGGAAAACGTTCCTTTCCCAAGATGAAAGCCCTCCTTTTCATGGCTAGCTGAGGGGTGTCGGGGGGAGGGACATGCCAACTCTCTGAAGCTCAGAGCTTCACCTAAAGATCCCTCTTATTCCTCTGAGGAGCAGCTTGGCCATTTAGTGCCCAGCTTGCCGCTGAAGCAAAAGAGAAATTCCTGCCCTTTCAGGAGCAAAGAGACTGGCCAGTGGGTACCCAAGGTGTAGGCCTATCTCTGGCCATTGCCTACCAACACAGACCCCCAACACTCCCAGCATGACCCTCCCTGAGGTCCCCCCTATGCTGAGTCACACAGGAGCATGCTGCCAGCCTTTCTCTGCAAAACTGTGAGAGGACAAACATTGCCCTCAGTGCCCCCTCCCTGCCGAGTGCTTCCCATTCCCTTCTGCGGGTCCCCCTAGCCTGAACCCACACCCCATGGCCCCCATGCTTCTCCCTCCTTATTGAAATTTTGAGTCTGAAGTGTATCTGTGATTCATTAGAAGAGGTAGATGGAAAGATGGGCTGGAAAGGTAAGACCTTGTTCAGATCTGGGTATGAGTCTTCTCAGTCTCTTAGCTGCTGTGTGACATTGTGCAAGTGTCTTCATCTCTCTGTGCTTCAGCTTCCTCAGCAGTGATGGAGACACCCAGCACAGGGCCTGGTGGCCTCTGTTGCTACTTACTCACTTCTCTAAAGTCTTGTTATCACTAGAGAAGAAGCAAGTGGTGGGGAAGAAGCCTATGGGATATTGGCAGTGGGAAGGGCTGGGCAGCTGAAGTTTCCTCTCAAGGTGAAACAAACAAAGGGGGTGCTCCTTTCAATGAACACCTGCTATGGTCAGGCACAGAACAACCCTTACTCTACAGGCTCAGAGAGGTGAAGTTACTTGCCCAAAACGTCACACAACTCACAAAAGAGACTCAGATTTGTACCTGGGTCTGTCAGACTTCATCCTTGAGAGCACCTCTCCAAAGGAGGAATGTGGGCATCCATGAGTGCCGCCCCTTGGGTCATAATCCCGCTGTGAAGGAGAGGGGCAGGAGGGGCCGTGGGGGCAGAGGCTCGCCCACCCCCTGCAGTCGCCGCCCTCTGGCCACCGCCAGAGGGTCTGTTTCTGCCTGTGCCGTCTGTTCTGGGCGGTTCCATCTTTCCCTGAGGGAAAACCCAAGTGTCCTGGCAACAGCTTGCTGACTCAGCTGCCTGAGTGGAGTCTGATTCCCTGTCCCAGTGTTTCTGACTCCGTTTCTCATTTCCCACTGATGGACTGGCCCCTACATCCGCCCCCACCATTTTGAGTCTCCATAGTCCCGCTCCCCTGCTGCTATCCTGGGTCCCATTAGGCCCAGTGCTCGGGGGTCCAGGACACAGAAACAGGAAGCTGGGGAGAGTCACATTCATTGCCAAACTCCTCTGCACTGGGTGAGGCTCCCCTGTTTTGGGACTCCTGTCAGGGAGGAGGGGAGTTGGCTGGATGGGAAGGGGTCCCTAGTCATCCCTGAACTGCATAATTCTCAGGACCAGCGGCAGCGTCCAGCTGAGAGGCCCTGGGCTGAGCAGGGTGGGGATACTTGGCCTGAGCTACACCTTAGCCAAGGACAAGGGAGGCTTCAGCACTCAGCACCACCTTCTTTCAGATCAGGCAACCTGCGAACAGCCCAGTATACCAAGTCCATTTGCTGTGAGTCCACCCAACTGCTGTGATCTTTGAATGTCTGCCCCTCTCTGCGCCTTGTGTCTCCTACTGGATGAAACAGGAGGGATGACACCCTTTCATAAATACCCCTTTGGGACTGTAGGATCTTTTCTAGCTTTATTGCCCTAATCTTTCCCCTAAAACAGGACTACATCTTGATTTCTCTTCCCTCAGGCAACCCAGCTATGTTTTCCGCGAAACTTCTAATCTGAGGGAGTCAGCCCATCCTTGCATTCCTTGGTTCACTGCGGAGGCCCCTTCCTCCCTGAGGCTCCCTCCCCAGCTCTGTTGAGGTCACGTGACTTGCAAGGCAATGGCCAGGCTCCAGCAGCCAGTGTGTAACAGCAGTGACCACCCTTGCTTGGTTCACCAGGTTGTTTGGAATATAACCTGAGCTCCCATGGTCTGAGTCATCGCTCTTCACGCCCAGTCACGCTTGGTGCTGAAAGAGTCAAGACCAGCCTTTGGTTCAGGCATGGTCACTAAGTCCTGTGTAGCCTAAAGTACAGAACTTCATATCCTTGTGCCTTGAGTTCCTCATCTGAGCCATGTAAGGGTCCCTCCTCGCCCCTCCACCCACCTCTCACATTGTCTCAGACCTCAAAGGAGGCAGAGCAGAGAGGGTTTCAGTGGCTGCTGCCTGGGGAGAGATGCTCAGGCGGCCAGGCCTGGAGGCCCTGGGAGGGTGGGGAGGAGGCCCCGGTGCTGCAGCCTCTCCCAGATGCCCCACCACAGCACATCTGCAGTGCCATCTGGGGCAGCTGGGCCCCACCCGTGCACGCGGCCCAGCAGCCAGACCTCCAGCACGCCCCCCACCCCACCTGGCTGCCTTTCCTGCCACCCCTGGATTTGTACCCATAATCAGCATATTTAGTAGTTCACCGCCTTGCAGGCCAAACCCTAAATCCTTCTCAGGCAGGGCCCTGGGAAAGAGCTCCCCACGCTTCTGCAGAGCCCCGAGGCCCAGCTTTGGAGACCCCACTCCCTAGGTCTTCAGGCAGGTGGGGACATTAACTCTGTCTTCAGGTGTCCCTCAGCCTCCAGAGGTTGAGCCAGGAAACTAAGAAATCAGAGTCACTGAAATATT
>JAVSCE010021544.1:0-24797 GCA_032199065.1 Smutsia gigantea
GACACATATATATGCTACTTACAAGAGACTCACCTCAAACGCAAAGATATACACAAACTAAAGGTGAAGGGATGGAAAAAGATATTTCGTGCAAACAACAAGGAGAAAAAAGCAGGTGTTGCAGGACTTGTATCAGACAAAATAGACTTCAAATCGAAGAAAGTAGCAAGAGATAAAGAAGGACATAACATAATGATAAGGGGTCAGTCTAAGAAGAGGATATAACCATTTAAAATATATATGCACCCAACACAGGAGCACCGACACATTTGAAACAAATAGTAACTGAATTAAAGGAGGAAATAAAAAGCAATGCATTCATTTTAGGAGACTTCAACACACCACTCACTCCAAAGGACAGATCAAGCGGACAGAAAATAAGTAAAGACACAGAGGCACTGAACAACACACTAGAACAGATGGACCGAACAGACATGTACAGAACTCTACACCCAAAAGCAACAGGATACACATTCTTCTCAGGTGCACATGGAACATTTTCCAGAATAGACCGCATACTAGGACACAAAAAGAACCTGAGTAAATTCAAAACTATTGAAATTCTACCAACAACTTCTCAGATAACAAAGGTACAAAACTGGAAATAAATTTTAAAAAGAAATCAAAAAGGCTCACAAATACATGTAAACTTCACAACATTCTCCTAAATAATCAATGGGTCAACGACCAAATTAAAACAGAGATCAAAGAATATTTGCAGACTAATGACAATAACACAAATCTATAACCTGTGGGATGCAGCAAAGGCAGTTCTAAGAAGAAAATATTGCAGTCCAGGCCTATTTAAAGGAGGAAGAACATTCCCAAATGAATAGTCTAAAGACATAATGACTGAAATGGAAAAAGAAGAAAAAATGAGGCCCAAAGTCACCAGAAGGAGGGACATAATAAAGATCAGAGAATAAATAAATAAAACTGAGAAGAATAAAACAATAGAAAAAAATCAAGGAAACCAAGAGTTGGTTCTTTGAAAAAATAAAAAAATAGATAAATCCCTAGACAGACTTATTAAGAGAAAAAGAAAATCTACACACATAAACAGAATCAGAAAGGAGAAAGGAAAAATCACGACAGACCTCACAGAGATACAAAGAATTATAACAGAATACTATGAAAATCTATATACTAACAAGCAGGAAAACCTAGAAGAAATGGACAACTTCTTAGAAAAATACAACCTTCCAAGACTGACAAAGCAAGAAACAGAAAAACTAAACAGACCAATCACCAGCAACTAAATTGAAGTGGTAATCAAAAAACTACCCAAGAACAAAACCCCCGGGCCAGATGGATTCACCTCTGAATTCTACCAGACATATAGAGAAGAAATAAAACCCACTCTCCTTAAAATTTTCCAAAAATGGAAGAGGAGGGAACACTTCCAAACTCATTCTGTGAAGCCAGATTCACTCTAATACCAAAACATGGCAAAGACATCACCAAAAACAAAAATTACAGACCAATACTGCTGATGAATGTAGATGCAAAAATAATCAATAAAATATTAGCAAACCGAACTCAAAAATACATCAGAAGATCATACACCATGATCAGGTGGGATTCATCTCAGGGATGCAAGAATGGTACAACATTCGAAAATCCATCAACATCATCCACCACATCAACAAAAAGAACAAAAACCACATGATCATCTCCATAGATGCTGAAAAAGCATTTGACAAAATTCAACATCCATTCATGATAAAAACTTTCAAGAAAATGGGTATACAGGGCAAGTATCTCAGCATCATACAGGCCATATATGACAGAAAAACCCACAGCTAACATCATCCTTAACAGCGGGAAGCTGAAAGCTTTTCATCTATGATTGGGAACAAGACAGGGATGCCCACTCCATCCACTGTTATTCAACATAGTACTGGATGTCCTAGCCATGGCAATAAGACAAACAAAGGAATACAAGGCATACAGATTGGTAAAGAAGAAGTCAAATTGTCACTATTTGCAGATGACATAATATTGTACATAAAAAACCCTAAGGACTACACTCCAAAAGTGCTAGAACTAATATCTGAATTCAGCAAAGCTGCAGGATACAAAGTTAACACTCAGAATTCTGTTGCATTCCTATGCACTAATGATGAGCTAACAGAAAGAGAAATCAGAAAAACAATTCCATTCACAATTGCATCAAAAAGAATAAAATACCTAGGAATAAACATAATGAAGTGAAAGACCTATACATGAAAACTACAAAACCCTCCTAAGAGAAATTAAAGAGGACTCTAACAAATGGAAATTCATCCCATGCTCTTGGCTAGGAAGAATAAATATTGTCAAAATGGCTATACTACCTAAACCTATCTACAGATTCAAAGCAATCCCTATCAAAATACCAACAGCTTTCTTCAATGAACTGGAACAAATAATTCTAAAATTCATACGGAACCACAAAAGACCCCGAATAGCCAAATCAATCCTGAGAAGGAGGAATAAAACGGGGGGAATTACCCTCCCTGACTTCAAGCTCTACTACAAAGCCACAGTAATCAAGAAAATTTGGTATTGGCACAAAAACAGACCCACAGATCAGTGGAACAGAATAGAAAATCCAAACATTAACCCAAACGTATACAGTCAATTAATATATGATAAAGGAGCCTTGGATATACAATGGGGAGATGACAGCCTCTTCAGCAGCTGCTGTTGGAAAAACTGGACAGCTACATGTAAGAGAATGAAACTGGACTACTGTCTAACCCCATACACAAACGTCAACTCAAAATGGATCAAAGACCTGAATGTAAGTCATGAAACCATAAAACTCTTAGAAAAAAATATCGGCAAAAATCTCTTGCACACAAACATGAGTGACTTCTTCATGAACATATCTCTCTGGGCAAGGGAAAAAAAGCAAAAATGAACAACTGGTACTATATCAAACTGAAAAGTTTCTGTACAGCAAAGGACACCATCAGTAGAACAAAAAGACATCCTACAGTATGGGAGAATATATTCATAAATGACATATCCTATAAGTGGTTGACATCGAAAATATATAAAGATCTCATGCACGTCAACAAACAAAAGGCAAATAATCCAATTAAGAAATGGGCAGAGGACATGAATAGACACTTATCCAAAGAAGAAATTCAGATGGCCAACAGGCACATGAAAAGATGCTCCACTTCGCTAATCATCAGAGAAATGCAGATTAAAACCACAATGAGATATCACCTCAAACCAGTAAGGATGGCCAACATCCAAAACACAACAACAAATGTTGGCAAGGATGTGGAGAAAATGGAACCCTCCTACACTGCTGGTGGGAATGCAAATTAGTTCAACCATTGTGGAAAGCAGTATGGAAGTTCCTCAAAAAACTCAAAATAGAAATACCATTTGACCCAGGAATCCCACTCCTAGGAATTTACCCTAAGAATGCAGCAACCCAGTTTGAAAAAGACATATGCACCCCTATGTTTATTGCAGCATCATTTACAATAGCCAAGAAATGGAAGCAACCTAAGTGTCCATCAGTAGATGAATGGATAAAGAAGATGTGGTACATATACACAATGGAATATTATTCAGCCATAAGAAGAAAACAAATCCTACCATTTTCAACAACATAGACAGAGCTAGAAGGTATTATGCTCCGTGAAATAAGCCAAATGGAAAAAGGCAAGTATGAAATGATTTCACTCACATGAGGAGTATAAGAACAAACAAAAAAACTGAAGGAACAAAACCACAGCAGACTCACAGAACCCAAGAACGGACTAATAGTTACCAAAGGGAAAGGGACTGGGGAAGATGGGCGGGAAGGGAGTGACAAGGGGGAAAAGGGGCATTACGATTAGCAGATGTAATGTTGGGGGGGTGCAGGGAGGGCTGTACAACTCAGAGAAGACAAGTAGTGATTCTATAACATGTCACAATTCTTATGGACAGTGACTGTAATGGGGTTGTTGGTGGGGGGGGCCTGATGAAGTGGGTAGTTTAATAACCATAGTATTGCACATGTAATTGTCGATTAATGATACCAAAAAAAAAGTGCTCAATACCACTAATCATCAGGAAAATGTAAATCAAACCACAATAAGCTATCACCTCACACTGGTTAGAATGTCTATTATCAAAAAGACCAGAGACAGCAGGTGCTGGTGAGGTTGTGGTGAAAAGTGAACCTTTATGCACTGTTGGTGGGAAAGTGAATTATTCAAACCACTATGAAAACAATATGGAGATTCCTCAAAAAATGAGTAATGTAACTACTATGTGATTCTACAATTCCACTTCTGGGCATTTATCAGAAGTAAATGAAGTCACTATCAAAAAGATTTCTACACCTCCATGTTAATTGTAACATTATTTACATAAGCTAAGACATGAAAAATAGCATAACTACCCATTGATGGATGAATGGATAAAGAAAATGTGGTCTAGATAGATAGATAATTGATAGATAATAGATGGAAGATACATAGATATTATTGAGCAATAAAAAAGAAATCTATGCCATTTATGACAACATGGATGGGCCTTGAGGTCCATTAATAAATGACGCACGTCAAACAAAAGCAAAAGTTGCATGATCTCACTATATATGGAATCAAGAAAAATGAACACATTGATAAATAGAACAGATTTATGTTGACAGAAGTGAGCTGGTGGGGGAGTGGATGAAATGGGTGAAGGTGGTCAAAAACACATTCCCATAAATAAGAGAAATAAGTTCAGGGGATATAATATCAGTGACTATAGTTAACAATTTTGTGTTGTATATTTGGAAGTTTATATGAAAATAAACATTAAAGTTCTTATCACAAGAAAAACAATTGTAACTATGTGTGGTGATAGTAAACTTATTGCGGTTATCATTTTGCAATATATGAATACGTCAAATTATCAAATCATTATGTTGTATACCAAAAACTAATACAATGATACATCAATTATATCAATAAAAAAGCTCTCTAAATTAAATGGAGGACATGACAAAAAAATACGTAATGTACAATTATATTATTTTGAAATGCCCACAAACAGCAAATGTATTAATATATTAATCAGTTATGTAAAAAGTGAACAGATTTGTGATTTCCTAGGGCTGGATTGTGGCAGGATATAAGAAATTGGATGCAACTCTTAGTGGGATTTCTTTTTGAGGGGAATAAGCTTTTCTAAAATTTTATTTAGTTCTGGTTGCACTATCCTATGTATATACTTAAAATTAACTTCAAGCTTTAAATGGGTGAATTTATGGTGGATGTGTGACTTTCAACTCAATGAATTTGTTACCAAAATAAACAGTAATCATTCTAAGGGATTTTGAAAAGATTGATGTGATATGAAGTGAGAGCAGGATGACCTTCAGAAAAAATATTCTCTGTAAGTAGTAACTGCTTGTTAGATCCAGCTGAGACAATATCATTTTCAATGCACAAGACATTTGTTTTATGACAGATTTAAAATTTTTGTTTGAGAATCATATCCTAAAAATGAGATTTTATAACACATATGTACATTTAAAAGTTAATAAAATAACAGCATACATTCTTTAAAGTAGGAAAATTGTAGCAAACTGTATTCCACAGTTATAAAAATGATTATACATAGTAGAGTTTACATCTCAATACAAGATTATTTTAACATTTCACAAATCAGTGTGGTTCACCATAATAAACAGACTAAATAAAACTGCATGATTATCTCAACACATAAAGAAAATTTGAAAAACTTACCATACTTTCATGATAAACCTCTCACTAAAGTTAGAATAGAATGGCAATTATTAACTCTGATAATGCCCAACTACCAAAATTCTACAGCTAATACCATACATAATGTTAAAGAGTGATGCTTTCTCTCTAAGATTTGGATTAAGGCCAAGATGCCCTTCTTTCATCACTTCTCAGAATATTACTGGAATTTGTGAACAGTTCAATCAGACAAGGAAAACAAGTAAGCAAATGGCCAGGAGGTAATAGGAAGAGAGGGCAAAGCAGGGCATAGAAAGGAAGCATTACAGTTTCTACTTCAGGTATGACAGTTGTTTAGTAAATAAATCTTAATGAATCTACAAAGCAAATAAAATAAAAGAATTTAATGATATTGAGGAATAAAAAATTTACTATACAGAAATGTATTTGTAATTTCAAATACTACCAGAACCCAATCAGAAAATAAAGAGACAAAATAATTCTACGTGCAATAGCACACGAAAGCATAAAATATCTAGAATAAATCTAACAAAATAAGTTCAAAATCACTACACTTAAAATCACAGAATATTGTGCAAAGAAATCTGAGCAAAGAAAATACCATGTTCCTATGCTTGAAGGCTCAATATTGTTAAGATGTGTAATCTCTCCAAATTTGTCTATAGACAACAAAACCCAATCTGAGTAGCCAGTTTTTGGTGGAATTGACATTCCAAATGTGTATGGGAAAGCAAAGGATTTAGAAAAGCCAAACTATTTTGAAATACATAAACAGACTTGGAGGGATCACTTGATTTAAAGACTTATCATGAAGTAATCATAAAAGTATGCTTTGGGTATAGATACATATACAGAGAAAAATGCATTAGAGAACCAAGAAATACCTATGGCCATAGATAGATTTTTCACAAGATTATAAGTTATGAAATTGAGAAAAGAGTTTTTTTTAATAATATGATGCTGAAAGAAAAAAAGAACGCTGAGGTCATGTATCCTATGAGGAAAAAAAGAGTGTTGACACAACTCATGCCACATATAAAAATCAACTGAAAATGAATCACTGACATATATAATTGTTAAAACTCAAAATTCTACAACAAAATATATGATAAAATCTTTGAGTCCTTGGGTTAGGCAAAGATTTTTTAGATAGGATGTAAAAAATATGACTCATAAGAGAAAACATACACATGCAGATATATGGGGAGTTGTCAGGTGGTAAATAATTCTCATCTGATGAATGTATAGGATGTGGAGAATAGAACACCATTTCTCTTTGCAATGTCGTGTTCCTTCTTTCTCAAAATAGTTGTCCATCCCACACATGCCTCTTAAAATATTGCTCTTTTTTTATCTTAGGTATTTTCAGCTGCAGGCGAAACCTATTCATTTTCCAAAGAACATGTAAAATACTCAAAGGTTAAAAAAAGAGCTAAAATGCTACAGTACTTTTTCTCATTCTCTTCACTTAGGGCCAAAGTTAAAACTCAGTACAGTTCTAGGAAGGAGTGGGCAGGTTTTTTCCTTTATAATTCATCTTCACTGAGAACAAATTTTATGTGCAAAAATTCTGTTGGACATAAAGATCCCAATTTCTTCTGTTGTGAAGACACTAATAGAACAGTCTTAGGTGTAATACACAGAAAAAGGGATATTTTATAAAACAAAATATACTTCAATAAAATTCACAGTGATTAGTTAAGAATTACATTAATTTTTCACATCTTTTGCTTCTTTTTTCTTACAAATTTATTTGAAATGCAGTACAGTGAACATTTGTTTTACTTAATTTATTCCAGTAGCATTTCTTTCTTTTTATTAAAGTATTATTGATGTACAGTTATGATGGTTTTACATAAACAACACAGAAGATTCCACATTCACCCATATTGTCAAGTCCTCAACCCCTCTATTGCAGTCACTATCAGTGTAGTAAGATGTTCTAGAGCCATTAATTGTCTTCTCTGTGCTGTCCTGCCTTCCCTGTGACTTACCTATATTGTGATTGTGAATTATAGTACACCTTAATCCTCTTCTCCCTCCCCACCTACATTACCCAACCCCTCCCTTTGGTAACCACTAGTCCCTTCTCAGTGTCTTTGAGTCTACTGCTATTTCGTTCCTTCAGTTTTTCTTTGTTGTTATACTCCACAAATGAGTGAAATCATTCGGTATTTCTCTTATTCTGCCTGGCTCATTTCACTAAGCATAACACCCTCTAGATCCATCCATGTTGTTGCAAATGGTAGGATTTCTTATCTTTTTATGGCTGAATGATATTCCATTGTATACACGTACCACCTCTTCTTTATCCATTCATCTACTGATGGACACTTAGGTTGCTCCCATATCTTGGCTATTGTAAATAGTGCAGCAATACACATAAGGGTGCATATGAATCAGGGATCTTGTTCCCTTTGGATAAATTCCTAGGAGTGGAATTACTGGGTCAAATGGTTTTTCTATTTTTAGTTTTTTGAGGAACCTCCATATTGCTTTCCACAATGGTTGAACCAGTTTACAATCTCACCAACAGTGTAGGAGGGTTCCACTTTCTTCGCATCCTCACCAGCATTTGTTGTTTCTTGTCTTGGATATTGTCCCTTCTGAATGGTGTGAAGTGATATCTAATTGTGGTTTTAATTTTCTTTTACTGGAGGATCAATGATGTAGATCATATTTTCTTGGGCCTGTTGACCACCTGTAGTTCTTCTTTGGAGAAGTGTCTGTTCAGATTCTCCAACCATTTTTTAATAGGGTTATTTGTTTTTTGGGTGTTGAACATGTGAGTTGTTTATATATTTTGGATATTATCCCCCCTTATTGAATAAATCATTTATGAATATTCTCCCATATTGTAGGCAGCCTTTTGTTCTGTTGGTGGTATCCTATGCTGTACTGAGCTTTTTTGTTTGATGTAGTCCAAATTGTTCATTTTTTATTTTGTTTCCCTTGCTCAAGGAGACATGTTCAGGAAAAGTTGCTCATGTTTATATTCAAGAGATTTTTGCCTTTGTGTTCTTCTAGGAGCTTTATGGCTTCACAAATTGCATTCATCTGATTCATTTCAAGGTTACTTTTGTGTATGGAGTTAGTAATTAAGTTTCATTCTACTGTACATAGCTGTCCAGTTTTACCAACAACAGTTGTTGAAGAGGTTGTCTTTTCTCCACTGGATATTCATAGCTGCTCTATCATAAATTAATTTACCACATATGTGTGGATTTATATCTGGGATCTCTATTGTTTTCCACTGATCTATGGGTCTGTTCTTGTGCCCGTACCAAACTCTTGATTACTATGGCTTTGTAGTAGAGCTTGAAATCAGGGAGCATAATACCCCTAGCTTTGTTGTTCTTTCTCAGGATTGCTTTTGCTATTTAGGGTCTTTTGTAGTTCCATGCGAATTTTAGAACTGTTTGTTCTAGTTCACTGAAGAATGCTGTTGGCATTTTGATAGGGATTACAATGAATTTGTAAATTGCTTTGGGCAGGGTGGCCATTTTGACAGTATTAATTCTTCCTATCCATGAGCATGGGATGTATTTCCATTTATTGGTGTCTTCTTTAATTTCTTTCATCAGTGTCTTATAGTTTTCAGGTTATATGCCTTTCACCTCCTATGTTACGTTGCTTCCTAGGTATTTTTTTTTTATGCAATTGTAAATGGAGTTGTTTTCATGATTTCTCTTTCTGCTAATTCATTGTTAGTATATAGTAATGCAACAGATTTCTGTGTATTAATATTATATCCTGCAACTTTGCTGAATTCATTTATTCTAAAAATTTTTTGGTGGAGTCTTCAGGTTTTTCTATGTAAAATAGCATGTTTCCTGCAAACAGTGACAGTTCAACATATTTCTTACCAATATGGATGCCCCCTATCTCCCTGTGTTGTCTGATTTCTGTGTCAAGGACCTCCAGCACTATGTTGAATAAAAGTGGGAAGAGTGGCTCTCCTTGTCTTGTTCTCGATCTTAGAGGAAAAGCTTTCAGCTTTTTGCTGTTAATTATGATGTTGACTGTGGGTTTGTCATATATGGCCTTTATGATGTTGAGGTACTTGCCCTCTATACCCATTTTGTTGAGAGTTTTTATCATGTATGGATGTTGAATTTTGTCAAATGCTTTTTCAGCATCTATTGAGATGATCATGTGGTTTTTGTCCTTTTTTTGTTGTTGATGTGGTTTTCAATGTTGATTGATTTTCAAATATTGTACCATCCCTGAATCCCTGGAATAAATTCCACTTGGTCATGATGGATGATCTTTTTGATGTATTTTTAATTCATTTTGTTAATGTTTTGCTGAGGATTTTTGCATCAATGTTCATCTGGGATATTGGTGTGTGAATTTTTTCATGGTGTCTTTGTCTGGTTTGGGTATTAGAATGATGCTGGCCTCATGGAATGAGTTTGGAAGTACTCAGCCTGATTTTGCTTTTTGGAATACTTTAAGAAGGATGAGTATTAGCTCCTTTTTACATGTGTGATAAAATTCAGCTGTAAAGCCATCTGAGCCAGGAATTTTGTTCGTAGGTAGTTTATTGTTTACCAGTTTGATTTCATTGCTGGCAATTGTTTTGTTCAGCTTTTCTGCTTCTTTCTCGGTCAGTCTTGGAAGGTTGTATTTTTCTAGAAAGTAGTCCATTTCTTCTCAGTTGTCCAATTTGTTGGCATATGATTTTTCATAGTATTCTCTAATAATTCTTTGTATTTCTGTGGTGTGCATTGTGATTTTTCCTTTTTCATCTTTGATTCTGTTTATGTGTGTACACTCTCTATTTTTCTTCATAAGTCTAGCTAAGAGTTTATCTATTTTTTTATTTTCTGAAAGAACCAGCTCTTGGTGTCATTGATTCCTTCTATTGTTTTATTCTTCTCATTTATTTATTTATGCTCTGATCTTTATTATGTTCTTCCTTCTACTTACTTTGGGTCTCATTTGTTCTTCTTTTTCTAGTTTCATTAATTGTGAGTTTAGACTGTTCATTTGGGATCATTATTGTTTCTTGAAATAAACCTGTATTTCTATATACTTTCCTCTTAGACTGCTTTTGCTGTATCCTACAGGTTTTGGGGTGTTGTTGTTTATATATGTCTCCA
Source organism: Smutsia gigantea (assembly GCA_032199065.1). Taxonomy (NCBI): domain Eukaryota; kingdom Metazoa; phylum Chordata; class Mammalia; order Pholidota; family Manidae; genus Smutsia; species Smutsia gigantea. The sequence continues at coordinate 10,814 of JAVSCE010021544.1, forward strand.
TATATTGCTTGATCTCTGTTTTTATTTGGTCATTGATCCATTGATTATTTTAGGAGCAGGTTATTAAGCCTCCATGTGTTTGTGGGCTTTTTTGTTTTCTTTGAATAATTTATTTCTCGTTTCATACCTTTGTGGCCTGAGAAGATGGTTGTTATAATCAAAATCTTTTCAAATTTATTGAAGCTCATTTTATGGCCTAGTATGTGATCTATTCTGGAAAACATTCTATGTACACTTGAGAACATGTATATTCTGCTGCGTTTGGGTGGGGTCTTCTGTAGATATCTTTTAGGGCCATCTGTTATAATGTATTGTTCAGTGTCTCTGTTTCCTTACTTGTCTGTCTGGTTGATCTGTCTATTGGTGTGTGATGTGCTAAAGGCTCCTGAAATTAATGCATTGCATTTTATTCCCCCCTATAATTATGTTAATATGTGTTTCACATATTTAGGTGCTCCTGCACTGGGTGCATAGATATTTATAAAGATTATGCACTCTTGTTGGAGTGACCCCTTTATCATTATGTAATGTCCTTCTTTGTCTCTTGTTACTTTCTTTGTTTAAAAATCTATTTTGTCTAAATAGTGCAACTCCTGCTTTTTTCTCCCTATTACATGAAATATCTTTTTCTATTCCTTCACTTTTAGTCTGTGTATGACTTTGGGTTTAAAGTGAACCTCTTGAAAACATCATATAAATGGGTCTTGTTTTTTTTTAATCCATTCTTCTACTCTATGTCTTCTGATTGGTGCATTGTCTATTTTTAATTTAAGGTGATTATCAATAGATATGTACTTATTGCCATTGTAGGTTTTAGATTTGTGGTTACCACAGGTTCTTACTATTGAGAGTCTATCTTCAATCACTGACTGCTCTAATTCAAACACAATCTAAAGGTGCTTCTTTCCCTACCTTCCTTCTTCTTCCTCCTCCACATTTTATATATTAGGTGTCATATTCTATATTGTTTGTGTATCCCTAGACTATCTTTGTGAGTAGTTGATTTAATTTTGAATTTGCTTAGTAATTTATTTTTGTACTAACTTTACTATGGGTTTATTTTCTCTGGTAACTGTTATTTAGCCCTAGGAGCCTTTCACTCTACAGCAGTCTCTTTAAAATATCTTGTAGAGAAGGCCTCAAGATGGCGGCATGAGCAGGGCAGCGAAAATCTCCTCCCAAAATCATATAGATTCTTGAAAATACAACAAATACAACTACTTCTAAAAGAGAGACCAGAAGACACAGTACAACAGCCAGGCTATGTCTACATCTGTAAGAACTCAGCACCTCACGAAAAGGGTAAGATACGAAGCCATGACCCAGTGGGACCCGAGCATTCCCCACACTCCAGCACACCATCGGGAGGAAAAGAACCAGAGTTGGGAGGGAGTGGAAGCACAAGACTTCTAAATAATCAGCACTGGTGATCTGCATCGGGAGCACAGACACATATTGCATGGCATGTTGGAGATTAGAGAAACAGAAGGGCAGGATCCGAGATGGAGACTGAGAGCAGGTCTCAGAGCCAGCTCCCCTGGGACAAAAGAAAAGCGGGTTCTTTCTAAAAGTCTTAAAGGGACAAGGGCACAACAGCTGAACAAAATCATCCCAGCACACTCAGCCCAGCAGGCTTTGAATCTGGAGGAATTTCGGGCCTCCTAACCCACTGCTGGGTAAAGCAGCCTTGAAGCACCTCACAGCAATAAGCAGCCTGCCATTGGTTCCCTCCTGAAAGTGCCAGCTGAACCGCCACAGCTGTGGAGCAGCCTGAAAGCAGCCCCGCCCACGGCAACCACACAGAATCTCCTCTCAGTGAGCAGCTAACCCGGAATGACAGTGGAAGCTGGAGAAAGGTCCAGAAGGCATGAAGGGGCTGACCTGGCAGTAGAATGCACCTGCAGTGCTCTAGGCTAGCCTGAGGGTGGCCCCACCCATGGCAGCTGAGGGGATACCCCAGAGACTGCCTCCCTGTGTGCAGGTAAACAGTACAGCCTGCGGAAGCCAGAGCAAGGAGCGGAAGGTGCAAAAGGGATTATCCTTGCAGTAGAAAGCACCCAGCATGGTTGCCACACCCACACAGTGCTCTAGTCTAGCCTGAGGGTGGCCCCACCCATGGAAGCTGAGGGGATTATCCCACAGACTGCCTCCCAGTATGCGGGTAACCATCACAGGCTGTGGAAGCCTGACCAAGGTCCGGAAGGCACGAAAGGGCCTATCCTTGCAGTAGAATGCATCCACCATGATTGCCATGCCACCATACGGCTCCAGGATAGCCTGAGGGTGACGCCGCCCAAGGCAGCTCAGGGGATTATCCCAGAGACTGCCTCCTGGTGTGCGGTAACCAGCACAAGTGGCAGAGAAGGGAAAGGCAAACAGCAAGCAGAAAGGGACTTTGTTCTCCAAGCTGACACATGTGTCACCTGCCTGCGACCACTTCTATCACAAGGAAAAGACAGAAGAACCTGGTTCAGTCAAAAATCATGCAGACAACCCCAGTGAGAGGGCCTGGTGGGATAGATTTAAACAATTTTCCAGAAAAAGAATTCAGAATAAGTCATAACCATGCTGATGGACCTACAGAGAAATATGCAAGATCTAAGGGATGAAGTCAGGAGGGACATTACAAAAATAAAACAATTGATTGACAGGCTTAAGAAAAGACTGGATGAGGTGAAAGAGACTTAATGGAATAGAAATAAGAGAACAGGAGTACAGAGAAGCTGAGGTAGAGAGAGATAAAAGGATCTCTAGGAATGAAATAATATTAAGAGGACTGTGTGACCAATCCAAATGGAACAATATTCGCATTATAGGGGTACCAGAAGAAGAAAAAGAGAGAAAAAGGGATAGAAAGAGTCTTTGAAGAAATAATTATCAAAAATTTCCCCAAGATGGGAAAGAAATAGTTTCTCAGCCCATAGAAGCCCACAGATCTCCAAACACAATGGACCCAAGGAGGACAACACGAAGACATATAATAATTAAAATGGCAAAGATTAAAGAAAAGGGTAGAGCACTAAAGGCAGGCAGAGAGAGAAAAAAGATCACCTAAAAAGGAAACCCATCAGTCTATCAACAGACTTCTCAACAGAAACCTTACAGGCCAGAAGAAAATGGCATGATATATTTAATGCAGTGAAACAGAAGGGCCTTGAACCAAGAATATTGTATCCAACATGATTACAATTTAAATTTGAGGGAGGGATTAAACAATTCCCAGACAAGCAAAAGTTAAGGGAATTTGCTTCACACAAACCACCTCTACAAGATATTTTAAAGGGACTGCTCTAGATGGAAGCACTCTTAAGGCCAAACAGAGGTCAGGCAAAAAAAGAAATCAACTTTCCACAAAAACAGTCACAGGAGACACAAAAGAGTACAGAAAAAAACACTTAAATTACAAAGAATGGAGGAGGAAGAATAAGAAGGGAGAGAAATAAGAATCATCAGACTGTGTTTACAATAGCTTAATAAGAGAGTTAAGTTAGAAAGTTAAATAGTAAAGAAGGTACCCTTGAACCTTTGGTAACCACAAACCCAAAGCCTGCAATGGCAATAAGTACATATCTATCGATAATCACCTTAAATGTAAATGGAATGAATGCACCAATCAAAATACACAGAGTAATAGAAGGGATAAAAAAGCAAGACCCATCTATATTCTGCTTACAAGAGATTCACCTCAAACCCAAAGATATACACAGACTAAAAGTAAAGGGATGGAAAAAGATATTTCATGCAAACAACAAGGAGAAAAAAGCAGGTGTTGCAGTGTCGGGGTTTTAGCCTTCCCCAAGCCCCCTCTGAAACTGCGGAGAGAACAGGAAGGGGGAGACACGCCCCGGCAAGGCAGGACCGGGAAGGGTGAGTGCCGACTGTCCACCCGATCACCAGCCTCCGGCCCCTAGGACTAAACCGGAGACAAACAGAGGTGACAGGGAGCTCAGTCAAAGCAGGAACTGGTTTATTGCGGAAACAGCATGGTAATATATATATATATATATATATATATATATATAACATTCATGGGCCAGTCAGCATAAAGGTAAAGCAATCACAAGTTCTTCACCCAGGAAGGCACGTAATGCAAGGAAATGGTGTCCAGGAGCTGATCACGTTCGTGAAAGACTCACGCCACCAATAGGGAGATACCCGGAACACAGGTAGACTAACGTCATAGCCCGCCAAAATGCCTGGGCACCATCCCATGCTCATCCGGTGAGAGCCATCTTGGCAATGCATTTAAAGGCTACTTCTTAGATTAGAAGGCCCTACATTGCAGTACTTGAACCAGACAAAATAGACTTCAAAACAAAAGAAAGTAGAAAGAGATAAAGGGCATTACATAATGATAAAAGTGTGAGTCAAACAAGAGGATATAACCATTATAAATATATATGCACCCAACACAACAGCACCGACATATGTAAAACAAATACTAACAGAATTAAAGGGGGAAATAGAAAGCAATGCACTCACTTTAGGAGACTTCAACACACCACTCACTCCAGAGGACAGATCAACCAGACAGAAAATAAGTAAAGACACAGAGGCACTGAACAACACACTAAAACAGATGGACCTAACAGACATCTACAGAACTCTACACCCAAAAGTAGTAGGATACACATTCTCCTCAAGTGCAAATGGAACATTTTCCAGAATAGACCACATGCTAGGCCACAAAAAGAACCTAAGTAAATTAAAAAATATTGAAATTCAACCAACCAACTTCTCAGATCATAAAGGTATAAAACTAGAAATAAATGGTACAAAGAAAACAAAAAGGCTCACAAACACATGGAGGCATAACAACATGCTTCTAAATAATCAATGGATCAATGACCAAATTAAAACAGAGATCGAAGAATATGTGGAGACAAATGAAAACAACAACAAAAAGGCCCAAATTCTGTGGGACACAGCAAAGGCAGTTCTAAGAGGAAAGTATATTGCAATCCAGGCCTATTTAAAGAAGGAAGAAAAATCCCAAATGAATAGTCTAAAGACACAATTATTGAAATTAAAGAAGGAAGAAAAAATGAGGCCCAAATTCACCAAAGGGGAGACACAATAAATATCAGAGAAGAAATAAACAAAATTCGGAATAATAAAACAATAGAAAAAAAATCAATGAAACTAAGAACTGGTTATTTGAAAAAATGAAAAAAAATAAACTCCTAGCCAGAATTAATAAGAGAAAAAGAGAATCTACACACACAAACAGAATCAGAAATGAGAAAGGAAAAATCACGACGGACCCCACAGAAATACAAAGAATTAGAATACTATGAAAATCTATGTGCTGACAAGGTGGAAAACCTAGAAGAAATGGTCAAATTCTAAGAAAAATACAACCTTCCAACACTTACCAAGCAAGAAACAGAAAACCTAAACAGAACAATTACCAGCAATGAAATTGAATCAGTAATCAAAAACCTACACAAGAAGAAAATCTCCGGACCAGATGGATTCACCTCTGTATTTTACCAGGCATATAGAGAAGAAATAACACCCATTCTCCTTAAAGTTTTCCAAAAAATAGAAGAGGAGGGAATATTTCCAACTTCATTCTATGAAGCCACCACCACTGTAATACCAAAACCTGGCAAAGACCTGACTAAAAAAGAAAATTACAGACCAATAACCCTGATGAACATAGATGCGAAAATACTCAACAAAATATTAGCAAACAGAATTCAAAAATACATCAAGGGGATCATACACGATGATCAAGTGGGATGCATCTCAGGGATGCAACGATGGTACAACACACGAAAATCAATCATCATCCACCACATCAACAAAAAGAAGAACAAAAACCACATGATCACCCCCATAGACGCTAAAAAGCATTTGAAATTTCAACATCCATTCATGATAAAAACTCTCAACAAAATGGTTACACAGGGCAAATACCTCAACATCATAAAGTCCATATATGACAAACCCACAGCTAACATCACACTTAACAGCGAGAAGCTGAAAGCTTTTCATCTAAGATCGGGAACAAGACAGGGATGCCCACAGTCTCCATTGTTATTCAACATAGTACTGGAGGTCCTAGCCACGGCAATCAGACAAAACAAAGACATACAAGACATCCAGATTGGTAAACAATAAGTCAAATTGTCACTATTTGCAGATGACATGATATTGTACATAAAAATCCCTAAAGACTCCACTCCAAAACTACGAGAGCTTATATCTGAATTCAGGAAAGTTGAAGGATACAAAATTAACACACAGAAATCTTTTGCTTTCCTATACACTAACAATGACCTAACAGAAAGAGAAATCAGAAAAACAATTCCATTCCCAACTGCATCAAAAAGAATAAAATACATAAGAATGAACCTAATGAAGGAAGTGAAAGACATATACCCTGAAAAGTACAAGACACTCCTAAGAGAAATTAAAGAGGACACTAACAAATGGAAATGCATCCCATGCTCTTGGCTAGGAAGAATAAATATTGTCAAAATGGCTATACAACCTAAAGCAATCTACAGATTCAATGCAATCCCTATCAAACTACCAACAGCTTTCTTCAATGAACTTGAACAAATAATTCTAAAATTCATATGGAACCACAAAAGACCCAGAATAGCCAAAGCAATCCTGAGAAGGAGGAATAAAACGGGGAATTACTCTCCCTGACTTCAAGCTCTACTATAAAGCCAAAGTAATCAAGACAATTTGGTATTGGCACAAAAGCAGACCCACAGACCAGTGGAACAGAATAGAAAATCCTAATTTTAACCCAAACATATACAGTCAATTTACATTTGATAAAGGAGCCTTGGATATACAATGGGGAGATGACAGCCTCTTCAGCAGTGAGTGTTGGAAAAACTGGACAGATGCATGTAAGAAAATGAAACTGGACTACTGTCTAGCCCCATACACAAAGGTAAACTCAAGGTGTAAGTCATGAAACCATAAAACTCTTAGAAAAAACATAGGCAAAAATCACTTGGACATAAACATGAGCGACTTCTTCATGAACATATCTCCCCGGGCAAGGGAAACAAAAGCAAAAATGAACAAGTGGGACCATATCAAGCTGAAAAGCTTCTGTAGAGCAAAGGACACCATCAGTAGAACAAAAAGATATCCTACAGTATGGGAGAATATATTCATAAATGATGTATCTGATAAGGGGTTGACATCCAAAATATATAAAGAATTCGCACACTTTAAGAAACAAAAAGCAAATAATCCAATTAAGAAATGGGCAGAGGTCATGAATACACACTTCTCTAAAGAAGAAATTCAGATGGCCAACAGGCACATGAAAAGATGCTCCATATCGCTAATCATCAGAGAAATGCAGATTAAATCCACAATGAAATATCATCTCACACCAGTGAGGATGGCCAACATCCAAAACACAAACAGCAACAAATGTTGGTGAGGATGCCCAGAAAAGGGAGCCCTCCTACACTGCTGGTGGGAATGCAAATTAGTTCAACCATTGTGGGAAGCAGTATGGGGGTTCCTCAAAAAACTCAAAATAGGAATACCATTTGACCCAGGAATCCCCCTCCCAGGAATTTACCCTAAGAATGCAGCAGCTCGATTTTAAAAAGACAGATATACCCCTCAGTTTATCACAGCACTATTTACAATAGCCAAGAAATGGAAGCAACCTATGTGTCTGTCCATCAGTAGGTGAACGGGTATAGAAGATGTGGTACATATACACAATGGAATATTATTCAGCCATAAGAAGAGAACAAATCCTACCAGTTGCAACAACATGGATGGAGCTAGAAGGTATTATGCTCAGTGAAATAAGCCAAGCCAAAAAAGACAAGTATCAAATCATTTCACTCATATAAGGAGAATAAGAACAAAGAAAAGAACTGAAGGAACAAAACAGAACTGGAGAACAGACTAATAGTTACCAAAGGGAAAGGGACTGGGGAAGATGGGTGGGAAGGTAGTGATAAGGGGGAAAAGGGTCATTATGATTAGCAGATGTAATGTTGCGGGGGGGCACGGGGAGGTCTGTATAACTCAGAGAAGAAAAGAAGTGATTCTATAGAATCTCACTATGCTGATGGACTGTGACTGTAATGGGGTTGGTAGCGGGGACCTGATGAAGGGGTAGTTGAATAACCACAATATTTCACATGGAATTGTAGATTAATGATACCAAAATAAATTTAAAAAGAAAAAAACCCTAAAGACACAACTCCAAAACTACTAGAACTAATATCTGAATTCAGCCGAGTTGCATGATACAAAATTAATACACAGAAATCTGTTGCTTTCCTATACACTAATGATGAGCTAACAGAAAGAGAAATCAGGAAAACAATTCTATTCACAACTGAATCAAAAAGAATAAAATACCTAGGAATAAACCAAACCAAGGAAGTGAAAGAACTACACCCTGAAAACTACAAAACACTCCTAAGAGAAATTAAAGAGGACACTAACAAATGGAAATTCATTACATACTCATGGCTAGGAAGATTAAATATTGTCAAAATGACTGTACTACCTAAAGCACTCTACAGATTGAATGGAATCCCTATCAAAATACCAAGAACATTCTTCAATGAACTGGAACAAATAGTACTAAAATTCATATGGAACCACAAAAGACCCTGAATTGCCAAAGCAATCCTGAGAAGGAAGAATAAAACAGGGGGAATAATGCTCCCTGACTTCAAGCTGTACTACAAAGCCATAGTAATCAAGACAATTTGGTACTGGCACAAGAACAGACCCACAGACCGGTGGAACAGAATAGAGAGTCCAGACATTAACCAACCATATATGGTCAATTAATATATGATAAAGAAGCCATGGATATACAATGAGGAAATGACAGCCTATTCAACAGCTGGTGTTTCCAAAACTGGACAGCTACATGTAAGAGAATGAAACTCGATTACTGTCTAGCCCCACACACTAAAGTAAACTCAAATTAGATTAAAGAGCTGAATGTAAGTCATGAAACCATAAAACACTTAGGAAAAAACGTAGGCAAAAATCTCTTGAACATAAACATGAGCAACTTCTTCATGAACATATCTCCCTGGGCAAAGGAAACAATGGAAGAAATGAGCAAGTGGCACTATATCAAGCGGAAAAGCTTCTGTGGAGCAAAGGAAACCATCAGTAGAACAAAAAGACATTCTACAGTATGGGAATATATATTCATAAATGATGTATCCGATAAGGGGTTGACATCCAAGACATATAAAGGGCTCACGCACCTCAAAAACAAAAAGTAAATAATCCAATTAAAAAATGGGCAGAGGATCTGAATAGACACTTCTCTAAAGAAGAAATTCAGATGGCCAACAGGCACATGAAAAGATGCTCCACATCTCTCACCAGTTAGGATGGCTAACATCCAACACACAAACAATAACAAATGTTGGCGAGGATGTGAAGAAAAGGGAACCCTCCTACACTGCTGGTGGGAATACAAATTAGTTCAACCATTGTGGAAAGCAGTATGGAGGTCCCTCAAAAAACTCAAAATAGAAATACCATTTGACCCAGGAATTCCACTCCTAGGCATTTACCCTAAGAATGCAGCAGCCCAGTTTGAAAAAGACAGATGCACCCCTATGTTTATCGCAGCACTGTTTACAATAGCCAAGAAATTGAAGCAACCTAAATGTCCATCAGTAGATGAATGGATAAAGAGGATGTGGTACATATACACAATGGAATATTATTCAGCCATAAGAAGAAAATAAATCCTACCATTTGCAACAACATGGATTGAGCTAGAGGGTATTATGCTTAGTGAAATATGCCAGGTGGAGAACGACAAGTATCAAATGATTTCACTCATCTGTGGAGTATAAGAACAAAGGAAAAACTGAAGGAACAAAACATCAGCAGACTCACACAACCCAGGAATGCACTAACAGTTACCAAAGGGAAAGGGACTGGGGATGATGGGTGGGAAGGGAGGGACAAGGGGCCATAAGGGGCATTATGATTAGCAGACATAATGTAGGGGGGCGATGGGGAGGGCTGTACAACTCAGAGAAGACAAGTAGTGATCCTAAAGCATCTCACTATGCTGATGGACAATGACTATAATGGGGTATATGGGGGGGCACTTGATGATATGGGGAGTCTAGTAACCATAATGTTGCACATGTAATTGTAGATTAATAATGCCAAAATAAAAAGAAATATCTTGTAGAGATGTTTTGGTTGTGGTGAATTTCCTCAACTTTCCCTTATCTGGAAATTACTTAATCACTGCTTCAAATTTAAATGATAATCTTGCTTGGTAGTGTATTTGTGGTTTGAGGCCCCTTCTGTTTCATTACATTATATATATTATGCTACTCCCTTCTGGCCTGTAACTTTCTGTTGAGAAGTCTGCTGATAGTCTGATGGGATTTCATTTATAAGTGATTTTTTTTCTCTCTGGCTGCTTTCAGTACTCTTTCCTTGTCCTTAATCTTTGCCACTTTAATTATTATATGTCTTGGTGTTGTCTTCCTATGGTTCCTTGTGTTGGGAGATCTCTGTGCCTCCATGAACTGAGTTTCTATTTCTTTTCCTGAATTGGGGAAGTTTTCAACAATTATTTTCTCCAAGAGACTTATATCCCTTTGTCTCTCTCTTCTTCTGGTACTCCTATAATGCAAATGTTGTTACTTTGGTTTGGTCACACAGTTCTCACAGTATTCTTTCATTCCTAGAGATCCTTTTTGTCTTTCTTCCTCAGCTTGTTTTACTGATCTCTAATTTCTATTTCATTACCATCTCCTCTACATCTTCTAATCTACTTTAAAATTCCTTTTTTATGTTTCATTTCAGATACTTCAATGTTGAGTGAATTGTCTTCAGGATTTCTATCTCTGTGTTGAAGTCCTCCCTGAGATCTTGAATACTTTTCTGTAAATCATTGAGCATACTTATGACTTTTATTTTGAAATATTTATCAAGAACATTCATGATTTCAGGTTCCCTAAGCCCTCTTTCTGGTATTTATTCTTTTAGTTTGCTTGGACCAAATTCCTATGCTTCTTTTTTCCATGTTTCCTGTGGAATAATAGCTTTGTGTAGGAGGTGCCCTCTAGTGCCCAGAAGCTAATTTTCCTGTGCGGGAGCCCCAGGTGTTGGCATGCAGTGGGTATGGCATATGTTTGGCTTGTAGTGACCTGATTTCAGGTGGGCTGTGTGGGTTGTCAGCTGATCTAATGAATAGGGAGAATAGTTGGGGTGTGCCACTGGAGCTTCTGAGGGTGGAGCTACTGTCCCTCTGGCCTGCTTCAATGGCCATTGCCACAGGTGCTTGGGAATGGGACTTGCCATGATGGAAGAACTTGGCTGGAAGGGTTTCCTGCCTTCCCAGCTATGAACCTGCCTCCACTGCAAGGTTAAGTGGGCCATGTGTGCAGGGAGGAGCCTTGCTGCTGTGACCCTGGAGCTTCTATTGGCAGAGCCACCCTCTAGCCAGCCTCCCACAGTGGCAGGGGTCGGCAAGCTAACGGGAACAGTGCCTGCTGCGAGGAATGAGTGATAGTCTGTGCACTACAGGGCCGAGCCCCAGGGCTGCATTTCCAGCAAGGGGTTTGGAGCATTTGAAACTCCTAAGAGTGCCCAACCTGCTGGGCTGATTGGGCTGGGAATTTGTTTTCCACCTGCCCTTTATCCTGAGCAGAGCCATATGTAGTCTTTGCCCCTCTAGTACCCCTCTCACAGCTGGGATGTCCTTCAAGCTACCTGCTTTTCTTTTGCCTCAGAGGTCCTTACAGTGTGTATCTTTTCTCCACAAGCAGCTGGAATCTCAGCCTCTGAAAGTGTTCCACCCATCTTCGCTTTACAGCCCCACTAATCTCCAGGGAAACATGTTAGTTGAGTTCGTGCAGGTCTGAGGGCCAGGTGTTCTGCAGTCCTGGAATTTTACTCCCTCTCCTTTCTACTCCTCTTGCTCACACCTGTGGATTGGGGTGGGGGTAAGTCTTGGGACCCACCATATTATGGCTTTGCCACTTTACCTTTTTCTGTGAGGTCTTCTCTTCTTCCCAAATGTAGACAATCTATTCTGCAGTTTTCAGGTCATTTTCTTTATTAGTTGTATTTGCTGTATCTTCCTGCATTATATCATTTTGGGAGGAGGTTTCTGCCTTGCTTTTAACACTGCATCTTTTTCCCAGAATTCCCCTGTAATACCATTTCTATTTGAATTGGACACATAAACTAAGAAACAAGTTCATGTGTTATCTGATTTCAAATTAATGGATTTTGTATTGTAAAATATCAATTCTGGTTGGCCAAATTTAGATTTAGCAGTTCAAATTTGGTTTCAAAGGTTATTTGAAAAATTTATATTTATGTAATCAATTATTTATGTTAGCAATAGGTTATATTTATCACTATGTCTATTTTATATTGTACAAAATGGTTGCTATGTTTGATAAAAATAAGGAAGTATTGAATAGGCTCAGTTCTATAAATGTCTTGTTCATTTATGTATATATTTTATTATAATTATCAATGAAAATTTAGAATATCCATAATACCTAGAGATGATATGTAATTAAGTAAAAAGTAATTTTGACTAAAGAGGATAGAAGGAAACTGGTGGAAGAATCATCAGTTCAAATATACTATCTGGCAACTACATTTTTAATTAGTATTATATTATATGAATACTATATTATATGCTATTATAATTCTACATCCATAGGATGCCAAAAAAACTGATCCATTGAACAGGGCAAAAAAGTCAAAATAATAGCTTGGCATTGTGTCTCATAAGCCTTTGGATGCATTTTCACTTTTTGAAAGGTCAATTATTAGGCTTTTTGGATATTGTCTTAATTCTGTTTATAAAACAATACTTAATAAAAGTTACCATTAAGAATGTTTATAGAATTGGGTTAAATGAGTGCATTATAGATGACTTAAACACTAGTCCATAAAATAGAAGCTATCTATTCCATATCTCATAAAAGTCAAATGCATAAGTTTTTCCAACATTTTTCATAGTCTTGTTTCATCATGGATAAGTATAACTGCAATATTAGCTGCTTGATCAGTTAAGTATATATCCTAACATCAGACCATTTATTGGTTTTGAAAAATTGGAACTTTCCCTAAATGATGAACTGCTATTAGAAGAACAAAGGAACATATTCATGTTGATTAACATTGTATGGAAATAAATGTGACTAGTCGGTTTTTAATGTTTCTCAGATGAAGTTATATAATTAATCTATGCAAGCAAATGTTCTGGCAAAGCCAAAGGAAAAGCTATCATGAGAAAAAAACATATTTCAATTACTGTAAAATTTCCAAATGGAGGCCCTGGCAAATTTTTTCTTTGTTGAAAGCTCTCCTCCACTTTGTTGACTTTTAGCCACAATCAGTTATCTACTGCATACACATCACAATAAGAAAAGAAGCTGCCCCCAAACATATACAGTCAATTAATATTTGATAAAGGAGCCTTGAATATACAATGGGGAGATGACAGCCTCTTCAGCACCTGGTGTTGTAAAAACTGGACAGCTACATGTAAGAGAATGAAACTGGACTACTGTCTAGCCCCAAACACAAAGGTAAACTCAAGATGGATGAAAGACCTGCATATAAGTCGTGAAATCATAAAACTCTTAAAAAAACACAGGCAAAAATCTCATGGACATAAACATGAACGACTTCTTCATGAACATATCTCCCTGGGCAAGGGAAAAAAAGCAAAAATGAACAAGTGGGACTATATCAAGCTGAAAATCTTCTGTACAGCAAAGGACACCATCAGTAGAACAAAAAGAGATCCTACATTATGGGAGAATATATTCATAAATGATGTATCCGATAAGAGGTTGACATCCAAAATATATAAAGAGCTCATGCACCTTAACAAACAAAAGGCAAATAATCAAATTAAGAAATGGGCAGAGGAGGCGACTTCCAGGAAGATGGCAGACTGAGCAAGGCAGCAGAAATCTCCTCCCAACACTATATTTATCTACGAAAA
>JAVSCE010021545.1:0-97896 GCA_032199065.1 Smutsia gigantea
AGGCAAATGATAAAATTAGATTCTGCCAGTCTCCAGCCTGTCTGGAGATCCCTTGGGGAGGGATGAAAAGACCCTGGGCTGTTGGAGGCAGGGGGCTGGAGAGGGTGACCCCTGCAACTTGAACCCCTAGGATCTCCGTTTTCTCCTTTCCAGGCTCTTCTCCAAGTGGCAAAGAACCTGTTCACTCACCTGGGTGAGTGTGCACTCTTCCTCCATGCCTGGCTGTGGGGTGGGAGTGGGGGCTGGCGCCTGGGGAGGGGACGGGAGGGGGTTTGGTCTGGGCACTCTAGCCCCGTCTCACCAGCACCCCTCACTCTTCTCCCTCCCACAGATGACGTCTCTGTTCTGCTTCAGGAGATCATCACAGAGGCCAGAAACCTCAGCAATGCTGAGATGTGAGTGAAGAGGCTTCCTCCTCTCTGTCCTCCCCTCATTCCCCACCTCCACTGCCTGCTTGTGGGACCCTGTCACATTTTCTGTGATCCTCTATTTAATGCCTGTGTCCCTCGGGCAGGGCTCACTTTGCTGCCTGTGCGTCCTCAGCTCCCAACGCATTGCCTGGCACATAGTAGTCACCACAAAAAAAAGGGGAAGGGGCTGGATTAATGTCTGCAGTCAGCCGCCCTAAGTGATCTCACCACAGGTCACTTCTTCCAGGCCTCAGAAATCGGGCTTTCCCTCAAGCCGTGAGAAGTGGGGGTGGTTGGTGGACAGGGGACCAGCGCCCTGTTGACCAAGGCTGTCTCCCACAGCTGCTCTGTGTTCCTGCTGGATCAGAATGAGCTGGTGGCCAAGGTGTTTGACGGGGGCGTGGTGGATGACGAGGTGAGGCAGGGCCGCACAGCGGGAATGTGTAGCCGTGGTCCTGTGGGCCAGGAGTCTGCGGGGGGCCTGGGAGCAGGTGACAGTCATTGGTCCTTCCTGGCCGCCCCGTAACTTCTTCCTCCCTACTCCATCCTTGTCCTGAAGAGCTATGAGATCCGCATCCCGGCTGACCAGGGCATCGCGGGCCACGTGGCGACCACCGGCCAGATCTTGAACATCCCTGATGCGTACGCGCACCCGCTTTTCTACCGCGGTGTGGACGACAGCACTGGCTTCCGCACGCGCAACATACTGTGCTTTCCCATCAAGAATGAGAACCAGGGTGCGGGCTCCTCGGGGCTCGGAGGAGGGGCGGGGCCAGCATAGGGCGGGGCCTGGGCAGGATGGGGCGGAGCCAGGCGGAGGGTCGGCCACCGTTCCTCCACCGCCTTAGCATCCTGGAGCAGAAGGAAAGGGCTTTCCAGGCATGGGACACTCTGGGAGGGCCGAACCCTGCCAGACACATCCACCCACTGGTCCTAACCGCTCTCGGATCCCCAGAAGTCATCGGTGTGGCAGAGCTGGTGAACAAGATCAATGGGCCTTGGTTCAGCAAGTTCGACGAGGACCTGGCGACAGCTTTCTCCATCTACTGCGGCATCAGCATTGCCCACGTGAGCAGGGACGGGGCGGGCCGGTGCAGGACCCCCTGTTCTCTTCTCCGCCCTGACTCTCCTTACTGTCCAGACAAGTCTGTGCTTCTGCCGGGACTCAGAACCCTGCTGCTGGGTTGCTGTGCAACCTTCAGTACCTGCTGGTCACCTCTGGTCTTAGTTTCTCATCCGAATATTGGGGACACCATTTCCTGTCCTGGCCAGTTAGCCTCCCAGGATCATAGGAAACCTCAGCTGTCATTATTTCTCCCCACTCTCTGGAAGCAACTTCTACCCAAGCCACTTGTCAGCTTCTGTTTGGGAAATGTTGGATCTCATTTTCCAGTGCTGGCAGCCCTGGCCTGGGAATCCAACCCCTAGGTCCGTAGCTCTACCCCCTTCTTGCTTCTCTCTGCCATGGGCCTTGGACTTCATCACTGAAGGCTCAGGAGGGGGTGCAAAGTGCCCAATCAAATGCTGAAAGGAGCTGGGGAGGAGGAGCAGAGGAAGTCTCATGAGAATTGGAGGGGGCTCTCTACTCCGGGTGGAGCTCAGAGGCTAGGCTCAGGCGGGGCCCAGCGCAGGACAGGAACAGAGCTTCTGCCTGACCCTTGGTGCCAATGGATTTTGGACCCCAGGCATTCTGAGAGTTCACCTCGCTTGAGCCCCATTTTTTTCTCCCTCTCTCCCCCTAGTCCCTCCTGTACAAGAAAGTGAATGAGGCCCAGTATCGCAGCCACCTAGCCAACGAGATGATGATGTACCACATGAAGGTGAGGCCTGAATGGAGCTTCTGTCTCCCTTCTCAGTGTTCCAGTGTCCCCTGCCCTTTCTTCACGAAGAGAAGGTAGACCCAGAGTAATGTCTGGCCTTCTGCTGTCCTGCTCTCCTTCAGGCAGTTTCTCTTCTAAGCAGTTTCTGGTTCAGCACTGAGGCTGGCAGCCCAACTCAGCCCAGGGAAGACCATGGTTTAGCCACTTCTTCCCTATGTCCAGGGATAATTCCCATCTTGGGAATTACTGAAGGCTGGGAAGCCTGCCCTGGGCCCTTCCCACAGCTCCCCTAGGTACAGTGGTCATACAGTCCTGAGCACACTGCTGATATTCCATCCCCTTCCCAGACCCTGTATCAGAAAGGCATCCCAGGCTTTAGTTCAGAGTAGGTCCTGGCATTGTTCATTTGACTATTTCCTCTGTGTCCAGACCAAAGGGCCCCAGACTTTGTGGATAAGGTCAAAGCTGTAGCAAGGAGGACTGAGGTTAGACTCTGGGATGCATCCCCCCCAAAAAGGAATCTTTGCATTAGTATCTATGGAAGTCTGCCATGGTTTGGGGGTGTTCTCCGTCTTTGCTGAGGGTAGGCTGTTACAGATGAGGGTGGTCACAGGCCAGGAGGCACAGTAGTTGGACTGTAGGATGGTGAAGGGAGGGTGGTGATCTCCTGCCCAACGACAATCCATGGAGTAGACGGCCCAACTGGGGAGCTTTTGGGGTGGGGGTCCAGCTCCCTGCTGTGGGAATTTGAGGCAGAGACCACTGGATCTGGGTGAGCTATCTTCTGATGCCCTGGTGGCCCTCTGTAGGTCTCTGATGATGAATACACTAAAGTCCTCCTTGACGGGATCCAGCCAGTGGCTGCCATTGACACCAACTTTGCCAGTTTCACCTACACCCCTCGCTCTCTGCCTGAGGATGACACTTCCATGGTGAGCTGGCCCTCCCCCATGTGACTGTAGAGGTGAAGGGTATGCAGCTGGAGATTTAAGTTAGATGTGCATAGGTACTTCCCGGCAAGAGAGTCATCAGAAAAGGCTATAGAGTCTTCCAGTGATGGATGTGGTCAGCCGGCATGGGCCACAGGGCCTGCTGAGAGGCCAGGGGCGAGACCGGATGACTGATGATCGCCAGGGGCTGCTCCAGTGTGTCTAGGGCATGTGGCCTCAGGGCTGGCACATCCCTTCCTGCTTTTCTAAGATTTTGTGTGAGCTCAGTTCCAAGAGTTCTTCATGGCTTTGAGAATAATTGGCTCTACCATCTTATGGTTCTCTAGTTTAGATCTAAAGTTCCAGGACTAAAATTTTGGAGGCTTCAAGAAAGGCCAAGGCAGTGGCCCCATCTTGAAACTGACAATCCCTCTGATCCCCTCCTTCCGCTTTCTCCAGGCCATCCTGAGCATGCTGCAGGACATGAATTTCATCAATAACTACAAAATTGACTGCCCAACACTGGCCCGGTGTGTGCCCCCAGCCCTCCCCTCCACACGCAGGCAGCCCAGTCTTTGTCTCCCTCTGCCCTCTCTAGTCACATCCATTGCCCCCAGCATTCTGGGAAGAGGCTTCTGAGAACGACTAGGGGAGGCCCAGTCTTGTGAGGGTGGGAAGGATCTGTGAGTGAGAGGTAATTTCCAGACCTGGGACCAGGAGTAAAGGAAAGAAATGGGGCAGGGCAGAGCCTGAAGGGGTTCCTGGAGGAGGAGAGCCTGCGGCCCCCTCTGCTACCCTCTCCCCTCCCCCAGGTTCTGTTTAATGGTGAAGAAGGGCTACCGGGACCCCCCCTACCACAACTGGATGCACGCCTTCTCCGTCTCCCACTTCTGCTACCTGCTCTACAAGAACCTGGAGCTCACCAACTACCTCGAGTAAGTCGCTGCACTTGCCCCTGGTCTGGCAGTCGCTGGGGCCCCCTTTGCTGGGACAGAGCAACACGTCCTTTGGGGCAGGCACTTTACATGCACCTCTTTGTGGGACCCTCTTAACAGCCCAATGAGAAGGTTCCAGGTGGGACTTGCTTAGTCACATACCCAGGGAATGACGAACCTGCCAAACTGCAGACCAGGGCTTATTTCTAGGAAGGGGACACAGGTGTTCCACGCTCCTACCTTGGTGGCTCCAGCACATCTCATCCAGCCATCCCACTTCTGGAGGTGTGGGGAAGGAGCTGTGGCTGAGCTCCCTCTCCTCTCTGTCTGCCAACCAGGGACATCGAGATTTTTGCCTTGTTTATTTCCTGCATGTGTCATGACCTGGACCACAGAGGCACAAACAACTCCTTCCAGGTGGCCTCGGTGAGACCCTGCCCTCCTCACAGTGGGCACCCTCCCCACGGTGAGGGTGGGGGCTGGTAAGACAGGAGGAGGCCCTCCCTGGCTTTGCGCTGAGCTCTGAGGTGGAGGAGCAGAGCGGTGCTTAGCCTGATGGGGCAGGCTCTCGCCTCTGGGTGCGAGGAGTGATGGAGTTCTCCCGGGCTTTTCCAGAAATCTGTGCTGGCCGCGCTCTACAGCTCTGAGGGTTCCGTCATGGAGGTACCACCATTCTGCCCAATATCCCCGTGGGTTCTGTCCAAGCCCAGGTTTGCGAAGGGAGAACTTGTATTTAGCACATTTCTCTTTGCACGTTTGGGAACACCGTGTGCATCCACCCTCCCCCAAGCCTGGGATGGGCTGCACCCTGTTCACACTCAGCTCTACCTCAGATTGTTTGGCTTGGGTCCACCTGCCCCCAGACAGGGGCTTCTTGGGCAGGGATAAAATCTGAGGCACCTCTGAGTTCCCTGCGCTTGGCACAGGGCTTGGCATGGAGTAGGAGGCAAACTTCCAAGGTCACCTTCCCCACACTGGCCCTGGCTTGCACAATCCTAGAGACGAGGGGCTCGCTCCCTCCCAGAGGGCCTCGTGGCAGCCCTCTTCTGCTCTGCGTGCCCTGGGCTAAGCCTGCTCCTCCTCCAAGCGACAGCCCTTCCATGTCAGGAGACAGGGGCTTTGCTCTCGCCTCATCACTGCCTTTCCTTGTCAGCAAACAAATGTTTGCTGCATGAATTAGTGTCTAGGACTCCAGAGGACCATTTCAGGATTGTTCCAGCTTGAGAGGCCCTCAGAGCTTACCTGGTGGTGTCCCTCCATGTGACAGCCGAGGAACCTGAGGCTCTGAGCCTGCCAGAGACTTGCTCAGGCTCACCCAGAGTCAACCCAGCCCAGAAAAGGAGCTGGAACTGCTGGCTCACCATTTTTGCCTGCTGTGCACCCCTTGGGGGTCGGGGCTGGGCCGGGCCTGCCTCCTCTCTCGGGGTCCGTGGTGAGGGAGCTCCAGCTCTGGCTGCACGCCCATCTCTCCTCTCCCAACAGAGGCACCACTTCGCTCAGGCCATCGCCATCCTCAACACACATGGTTGCAACATCTTCGATCACTTCTCCCGGAAGGTGATGGGGCAGGGGTGGGGGCGAGAGAGTGGAAGGCGGGAGCTGGCCTGGAGCGGGAGAAGGAATGGAGGGCGGAAGCCCCTCAGGCCAGGGCGGTGGTTAAGGGGGTCTGGCAGGAGGCCTTGACGTCCCCCCTCTGCCCTGCACGGCTCAGGACTACCAGCGCATGCTGGACCTGATGAGGGACATCATCTTGGCCACAGACCTGGCCCACCACCTCCGCATCTTCAAGGACCTCCAGAGGATGGCTGAAGGTGCCTGCCTGGGACCCCAGACCTTGCGACTGAGGAGGGGCCTCTAAAAGGAGGGTTTGCCTGGAGAGCGTTCCCAGGGGTTTAGGTCCACCCCTCCAGCAACTACCTATCAGGCAGACCCAGTCCTGGCCCCTCGGCTCCCATCCAGAGTGCTGAAATCCCTGGACCACTTTGGGGACCCTTGACCCCATCCTCTCCCAACAGTGGGCTACGACAAAACCAACAAGCAGCACCACAGCCTCCTCCTCTGCCTCCTCATGACCTCCTGTGACCTCTCAGACCAGACCAAGGGCTGGAAGACAACAAGGAAGATCGCAGTAAGTGCCGTCCTTCCCTGGGAAGGCGCGGGCTGCACACCTGTCCTCTTCTGTGTGGCTCCTGCAGCCTGAAGACTGCTCGGTGCTGAGGTCAGCCTGGCTATATTTTGGGGAGACAGAAACCTAGACCACCTCGGAGCAACAGATGGGAAGATTCAGAGAGGGGCATGGATTCGCTGGGGGTCACACAGCAACTCAGTGGCTGGTGGAAGGTGGACCAGAAACCAGCCACCCCTCCCCACCTGGGGCCAGCCCCTTGCCAGGCTGGGGATGGTGAGGACGGCCCTCCAGTGGGCTGAGGGATGCCTCCGTTTGCCGCTTGGGGAATGAACTGTAGAGGAGCTTGGTAGCTAGAACCTGCTCACAGGATGTGATGAGAGTGTTGACCTTCCAGGAGCTGATCTACAAAGAATTCTTCTCCCAAGGAGACTTGGTACGTGGGGAGTGACCCCAGGGGTCCTGGCTGGGAGAGGGTCCCTGGTCCGGGTCTGGAAGGGGGTGGGTCGGCCTGGCCTGGGTGTCTGATGACTTGATCCCACAGGAGAAGGCCATGGGCAACAGGCCGATGGAGATGATGGACCGTGAGAAGGCCTACATCCCCGAGCTGCAGATCAGCTTCATGGAGCACATAGCAATGCCCACCTACAAGTGAGGAGCCGAGGGGGCTGCTGGCGCCAGCACGGAGGGGGCGTGGGCTGGGGTGGGGTTGGCCGCGGCCCTCGCAGCGGGCATAGGTGCTGAGCTGGCTGGGCCCAGCTGTGGCTGACCCACCCCTGCCCCTGGGCACAGCGGGCTCCTGCCTTGCCCCCCCGGGCCCTTCACGTCACCCTCGGTCCTCCCCGGAAAGAGGCCATTATGCTCTCCTGATCGCTCAGGCCTAGCACCCTTGTGGAGCTTCTGCCTGTGGTGCAGCCTTAATCTGTCTTGCTGCGGCTTCTGCCCTGTGCCCCCCAGGCTGTTGCAGGACCTGTTCCCCAAGGCGGCAGAGCTGTATGAACGTGTGGCCTCTAACCGTGAGCACTGGACCAAGGTATCCCACAAGTTCACCATCCGCGGCCTCCCAAGCAACAACTCGCTGGACTTCCTGGATGAGGAGTACGAGGTGCCTGAGCTGGATGGCACTGGGGCCCCTGTCAATGGCTGTTGCAGCCTTGATGCTGAGTGAGCCCCTTCTAGGACCCTTCCCCACCCAGGCCTCCTCCTGTCCCTCCACTGGTCTGGCCCGATGCCCTAGGACCAGAGCCATGGGTTCTGGATTCTAGACCGGGACATCCTGTGTGACCCTGGGCAAGTGCTGGCCTCTGGGCCTCAGCTTTCTTGTCTGTATAATGGAAGCAAGGCTTCCAGCCTCACCAAGACTGTCATTTGTCCTCTGAGAGCACAGGGTGACCGCTGAGCAGTAGGCCTGCTCTGCACCTCCGACCACACTTTGGCAAGTCCTCCCCAAGCCACTCCTTCTCTGAAGCAGCCTAGCTGCTTTCTCCTGGGCCCTAGTCCTGCCCCATCAGATCCATGCCCTTTTCCTCTCTCTAGGATCCTCACTCAAGGAGAGAGTGGAACATCTCAGTGAGCAGAGGGTAGATCTTAGAAACAGTCATGAGCTCTGCTGGAGGACTGGAAATAGCCATAGGGCCAAAGGTGCTCATGGTGGGCTTTGGGGCGGCCCCACAAGGGAGCTGCCAGAGGGTGGTTCAGTGGAGACAGGGCTCAGGAAGAAAGCAGGAGGGAATGGTGGGCGGAAGCCTCCCTGGGCTGGGAGACAAGCTCCAGTTGAGTCAAAAATGCTTCCTCCTGGCTGTGTGGCCCTGAGCAAGTCCCTTTTCCTGTCTGGGTGACACAGGAGGGTGAGACAATTCATTCTCTAAGACCCCTCTTGGATCAAAGTCCCCTAGCTCTGTGGAGCCCTGGGAGAGGCTATGAAATGTCCCTGCCATCTTAGGTCTGAGAGCCAACTCCGAGTCCCTCAGCGGTCCCCTGAGTGTACCCCCATAGCCTAAGCCCCTCTCCATCCCTGCAGCCAGAGAAGGACCTGGCCTCCACCTTGGCAGGGCTTCTCCCTTCTTTAAGGCCATATCTACCCATGCCCCAGGGCTTGGGAGACCCCACAGGGCTGGGCCTCTTGGGTCAGACCGGTTCCCTTATCTGTTTTGTTCTGTATGTGTTGTGGGGTGGGGGGAGGGGGGCCACCTGCCTTACCTATTCTGAGTTGCCTTTAGAGAGATGCGTTTTTTTAGGACTCTGTGTACCTGTTGTATATGGTCCTGTGGGCTGACTGCTTTGTACATGAGAATAAATCTATTTCTTTCTACCAACCCTTCCCCATCGGGCTGTTTGCAGACTTTGTTCATGGGGTTTGGGGGAGGCAAATGCCCTTTAGAACCCCCTGACTACCGGAGCCCCCATCCTGGTGCATAGCCCCTCTTCTGGGAGAGTCAGAGGCCTGTTGGGGTGTCCCTGAGTCGGTCCTGTGCCGGTGGTAGCAGCTTAGGGGCAGGTGGCCAGTGGGGAGGCCTGGGCATGGAGCAACAGGCAGACAGGTTGGCTGGCAGAGACTGTGGACTGGCAAAGGAGACTTGAGGAGCTGGAGCAATCAAGGAGTCTTCCTGGGAGAACAGCCCGGGCCTGGGCCTCTGAACACCCTCCTGGCCTCAAGGACACCTGCCTGTGTCCCCATAAGTCCTGCCAAAGGGGTAGCCCTGAGTCTGACTCTATACCAGATGCAGCCCTGGGTTGTGCCTATGGAGTTAGTTCCCTGCTCTCCTGTCTGCGAGAGCGTTTGCCTCTGTGCAGACCTACAGGGGCAGACTTCAGACTGGGGCCACATGGAGGCTCTGATTGGCAGCATCTCCAGACCCTGTCCCCTCACTTGCCTGCTTCTCTCCTGTCCCCTCTCCCTGTTCATCTCTTCCAGATCAGTAGGGGTTGATGTGTTTAGGGCTGGGCGCTGGGATCTCCTTTCCTAGGGGAGGGAGGCAGGGAGGGCTGGGGGGAGAGGCACAGGGCCATGCCCCTGGGGTGCCAGCCTTGCCTTGGGGACCACAGAGCCTGTCTGCTTCTCCCACCCCACAGGTTATCATGGTTTGGAATCTGATCCCCCGGGCTGATAGTCTCAGGGCCTCTAGCCTTCTCTTGGGCCTGGGAAGCGAAGGCCTCTCCCCTGCCCATCCCCTGTTTTGGGTGCCCCCTCTGTCCTCTCATAGCATGGACCTAGGCTGACCAGCAGCCCCCAGGCAGGAGTGGGTCAGTCCCTGGCCCAAGGTTGACAGGGGATGGCCATTCTGATGGTACCCAGCTGACATCAGCGCCAGTGTGGGCTGATCTAGGGGCTTTGATCCCCCCACCCTGAACCCCCCACGACCCTGATTGTGTGTGTGTGTCCCTCTCCCACAAGCCTTTGGACAAAAAGCAAGAACTGCCTGGGTACACACATCAGGGGCCTACTCCCATCCCCCACATCTGGGTGTCCCCAATCCTCCTTTGAGGACATTTAATCCTGTTTGAGGCTCATGCTGTGACAAGTCCCTCCTTGCCACCGAATAGGAACAACTCACAAATATTTCTTTGTGCATGCAGGGCCGTGTGCTGAGGCCCAGAGCCAAATCTGTCCTTGTCCCTGGTCAGGAGAATCTTAACAGCCTGGTGAGGGAAACAGACCAAACTCAGACACGGGACATGACAACCCTATGGGGTGCGTGGTCCTGGGGCTCCAGGCAGGATCATAACCCTGAGAAGAACCACAGGGAGGTGTAGGAGAGAAGCAGGTGTTGTTTTCTTGCAGGCAAAAGGGGAAAGGCACTCTTGGTAGAAGGAACTTCTTAGACAGGGCCACAGAGGGGAGTGACTGGCAGGGAGTGAGGAGACGGAGGAGTGGACGTGGCCAGAGCGGGAAGCCTTAAATGCCAGGGAGTTTGGCTGTATTCTGTGGGCAGTGGAGAGCCAGGGAAAGTTTTCGGTAGGGGAGTGACTTGGACATGCATTTTAGAAAGATCCTTCTGGAGAGCCGAGAAAGGGCCTCAGGGGAGAGGTTGGGCAGGGGCTGGAGGAATTCAGGGGACTCTGGGTTGGCTTGTCACAAGGCTGGGCCCTGGCTTCTTGCAGCTGCCCTGTCCTCAGAACTTGATTCCATTTACATGAAGCCTCACACGGACTCCGTGGAGTTGATACCATCATCTCATTGTGTAGCTTGAGCTTCCGGGAAGCTAAGTGATCCCCCAAGGTTGGGGTGAGAGCCCCACCTGCCTGAGTCCCCTCTGAAGGCTCTTGCTCTGGGATAAAGGGTTAGGAGGGCAGGGCCTCTGGCTGTCTTGGCAGGACTGTCGTGGTGGGTAGGGAGGGTGAGCCAGTGGTTTGGGGGCCCAGAGAAAGCTCTGGGATCCACTCTGAGTACCTGTGTTGCAGGGCAGGCGGTAGGAGGGGCATGAGAAAAGGGGCGAAGGACTGTGTCTTGTAGTGTGGCTCATGGCCACCAGGTGGTGCCAGACCCTTGCTGTCCTCACCGCCCCAGAGGTCTGAGGCGGTAGGTGAGGGGACGGGGCACTAAGGGGCTAACCCTGCTCCTGTTCACCCCCTGCATCCCTCTCCTACTCAAACACATACACGTTCTCACACAGACATGCACACGCCGACTTGCCTGCTCACTCTCTGACACAGGCACACTGCACGCAGACTCCACAGTCTGCACAGGGTATGCTCCTTACAGACTCCACAAGGAAAAGGAGAAACATTTCTCAGGGGCCTGTTGCCCCTTTAGCTCCTCTCTGAGCAGGACTGAGGTCCATCGGTTGTACATGAATGAAACCCTGTCTCCTTGGATGTCTGCCTCCCCTCCTGCAGAAGGATCCCTGGGAAGGCAGTGTGGGCTGAACCCCCTCCTCTGGGCGTGAAATAGCCAGGAGACAGCACTGCAAGGCTTGGCCCCATGCTGACGAAGCAGGAGAGTCAGAGCAGGGAGCCAGCCCGAGCGTGAAGGGGCACCAGGAGGAGGCTGGGGCTCAGGGGGTCTTGTAGTTTGGGTGCGGAGGACTGGGGTAGGAGGCGAGGCCGTTGCCCACGGACCAGTAAAGCACGCTGGGCAGTGGGGAGGTGCAGGGGCTATGCCCAAGGCCTCAGCCTCCCAGGGCTCAGCCTTCCTGTGACAAGGGAGGTGGGGCCTGGGGAGAGGGAGGGGAAGAGAGCCAGGGACGCAGGAGGCGGCCCAACGAGGTAAGGGTGTGCCTGGAGAGGATGGCGGGGAGATGCCGTGTTCACAGCAGCAGCTGCAGACTCCTGAGGGGTCCTGGTGCCGGGGGGTGAAGGGTCAGTGGCCACCTTGGAAGCAGGGCAACCACTGCGCCCCAGGCCAGGCTCTGGACAGGGCTGGGGAGAGAAGGGAGAGTTGCAGGACGAGGGAATGAGGGGAAGGGGGCAGAAGTAGACAGCATGGCTATCGTAGGGAAGATCAAGGATGTCAGAGGAGGCTTCCTACCTGACAGAAATTCCCAGTGGCTTCTCTCTCCTGAAACAGAGGAGGAGTTGCCACCACCCACTGGAGCCCCTGCCCTTCAGCTCTTTGCATCCCTCCAGGGCTCGCCCTTCCCTGCCGGCAGGCCGTTCACTGGGATTCCTCACTAGTCTCAGTTTTCCTGCCCATAAACTGGGATGGTGAGTCCCCCTGGAGGCCTCAGGATACAGGAGGCCTCCCCCCTCCTAGGAAGCTGTGTGTGCAGGAAATCTGTGCAAAGATAACGCAGCCAGATGGTTCTCGGAGGACATACTCAGACAGGTCCATGCAGAAAGCCCAGGGCACCATTATTCTTGTCATTACTCCGTTGGAAGCAGTGCATCTCTTTCTCTGCCTGCTTTTAAGATTTATCACAGTGTGATTAACAACTGTGTGATTAGGTTATAGTTTTCTTTGTATTCATCCTGAGATTTACAATGTGTCTTGATTCTGTGATGATCTCCCCTTTCCCTGATTTAGTCTTCTTGAAGTGTCGATAAGTACATTTCCCCTAACTCCCAAAGAATGCAACCTCTCAGTCAACATGTATAATGCAGGACAGAGTAGTATTTCATTGTATAGAATATCTCCATATCAGAATAGGAGTTTGGATTTACCATTGAAGGAATTCCCTTCATGACAGTAAGTGCCCCCTGAATGCTGAGTTCTGGCCCAATACAACAAAGAATAGACAGTGGGCACCCAGGGTTCCCCTACCCCGGAGCATTTCTTACTCTTCTCTTTCACCATAAGGCTTCAAGTGCACCTGTATGTGGAATTAGGGAGGCATCAGGGAGCTTCCTTCACATTTTCAGCTACATCTCTACCAGACAGTTTGCTGTTTCAGTGGTGAATCAGAGTGAAAGGACACTTGAACCTGGTCTGGGTCACCATTCTCACCACTGTTTGTACCCAGGCAAATTCTCGTGATCGTGATCTGGCCCAGCTCACTGGTCCATATATCTTTCCTGAATTCCAGATACAAACCCCCAGTGGTCCAGCCCCTTGTAGATTGCCTTCCTGTGTTACAGATGCTAGAAAACATTTCCCACATTCCACTATAGCTTGGGTATCACATGTGACCTGGGTTCATCAAGAAGCTGCCCCTGATAAGACGTGGAGGTGGAAGTGCATAGTGAGCACTGATGACTGCGTGCAGGTGGATAAAGTCACCGGGAAAGCAGCTCTGAGGGAGGGGTCCAGGTGTTCCAGGGGCACCCATGGAGAGTCCCCCATAGCCAAGACCTCACTTAGGTGCCAAGCGACGGATGGCAGGGTGGTGATGTTCCCATTAGAAAACTGGTTGGGTGTTTTGTCTGCATTGTCGCTGACCTTCAGCTGTGTAGCTCGGAGCCTGATTCTCTTCTCCTTCTACTTAGTCCTGGGTGGGTTATGGCGTACACAACCAAGAACCTCATTTGACAGCGTTCTCTCAAAGTGCTTATCCCGTTGGTTGTAATTGCCTGTCTCCCCCAATAAATTGTGAGCTCCTTTAAATGAAAAACTAAGTTTGGCTTATTTCTCTATCCTTAGTCCCCAACACAGAGCCCAGGACAGAGTAGGCACTCAGCCAAAATGCCCTGACTGCTTAAATGGGATGTTAGTCATTATAAATCCAACCTGAGTGACTGTATCCTCTGAGGAGTCTGGGGCAGAGCTGCCTATCCTGAGGAGTATCTCAGTATGGACAGCGAAAGTTACTTCATCCGACTGAAGAAAAGACTTTGTGCCGTAAAGCGATGGCTGCATGACGAACAGCCAGGCTTCCCATCAAAGGAAATCATGTTCACAGTGGAGTCATGCTTGCGTGACCAGCACTGAACATCGATCAAAACAAACTGGCCCCCAGAACACCGGCAGGCTCCAGGGTGCAAAATGATGTTCGCCATGAGTGGGGTATAAAAGTAGGACAGAAAAAAAATCAATTTTAAAATACAACCAAAGGAAAATTCCTCCCTAAAGAAAATATCATCCAAACTACCCCTCAGCACCTGTTTTCATCTCTTCATGTGACTCCTCATTCCTGGATCCTCCTGGTGTCAAAAGACAGGCCCCCAATACTGTGTTCTCCCTCATTCTCTTAGCAGTTTTTTCATGGCACTCTTTTAAGTTGCTAGATGGGTTTACATGTGCCCTCTTGCCAGCTGGCAGCTGTCCCACCAAGGGAAGCCTTTCAGCAGCAGGTGCGCTGGCTGAGGGCATGGTGTCTGGCGTCAGGGAGACCTGGATCAACTTTCTGCTCTGCCATTTCTTTGCTGTGTGATTTTGTGTAAGGCAGGAACCTTCCCTTAGTCTCAATTTCCTCATCTATGACATGGGAATAATATTAAACCTTCTTGAGGCTGTTGTGAGGATTGAGAAAAGGCTTGAGAGCCTTGGGCCACTGTCCAAGCTGCTGGTTGGGTGAATTGCAGGGTTTCGTCAGGGCACATTTCTGGGAGTGAGAAGCTGAACTTCCTCTTTGACATAGGCTAAGGGGTCAGAGGAGAGGCCCCAGGAAGAAGGCTTTGGCCTCCGATACAGAAAGATCAAGTTCAAAAGACTTTGAAAGAGGTTAACTGTGCCCTCCTGGGTCGGTGTATTGAATTATGTCCCCTTAAAAGATATGTTCAAGTCCTGATCCCTGGTGCCTGTGAATGTGACCTTATCTGGAAAAAGGGTCTTTGCAGATGTGATTAAGATGAAGTCCTTATAAGAAGGAGGCACTTTGGACACAGGGACACACAGGAAGGAGGCCATGTGAAGACAGAGGTAGAGATTGGCAGCTGAGCGGCACCAAAGACCGCCAGCAAACGCCAGAAGCTCAGAGAGTCAAGGCAAGACCCTTCTCTAGAGCGTTTGGAGGGATCACAGCCCTACCAACACTGACTTCGGACTTCTGGCCTCCAGAACTGTGAGACCACACATTTCTGCTGTTTGAGGCTGCCCAGTTCGCGGTAGTTTGTCACATCAGCCCGAGGAAGCCAACTTGGTGGGTGAGGCAGGGGAAGGGTCCTGCAGGTCACAGGGGCTAGATGGGCTGCAGGAGGAGGGGCGTTGCTCAGCTTTGGTGTCTTGAGTCCAGCTGCCAGGACAGCCAATCACTGAAGACCATCTGAGACATACACACTAAAGCCTGGCCCCCTTGCCTCAAGGTGGGACAACTCAATGCAAGCTACAATTTATGCTCTAGATCTTCCTTTCCCTATCAGCCCAAGGCTAGGGCTACTTAGACCACATCCATCCTCAGCTCCCTTGCCTTTCCTGTCCTGCCACACTCCCTTACTGCTTGTCTCTGACAAGCACGCCCGTCCCTGTCAACCACATGGTCACACCATCCCTCAGTGTTCATTACACACTTCCCAGGTCCAGTCCTGTGCTAGCTGCTGGGGGTGATGGTGGTGCAGAAGCATCAAGGTAGGGCCCTGCCCCAAAGGAGCTTAGAGTAACCTGGGTGAAACATTAATTGCTTCAACTAGTTGATTAATTAATTAAACACGCATTTGTTGCAAACCTACCAGGTGCTATCTCTGGCCTGTCTTGGGAAAGGCTGCAGAGAGATCAACAAAACCAGACACCAAGCTTATAGGCTGGTTGAGGGATAGATTTGCCAAAGTCATAAGTAAATGTAAAAGCACAACCGTGCCACCTGGCCCATTAAGGAAAAGCAAGTGCCACAAGAGCCTGTGGCAGGGGGATTCGACCTGGTGATGGTGGTCTTTCAGAAGGACTGGTGCCCAGGCTAAGACCTGAGGTGAGTAAGAGTTAACCAGGCAAAGCAGGGAGGGAGCAGCATGTGTGAAGAGCCCACAGATGGAAGTGCAACAAGGAGGGACTTTGGGAGGGTCCATGGAGGGCAGTGGTTGGGATAGTCTGAGAGGGAAAGGTGACTGTATCTAAGATGAGGCAAGGGACACGGGCAGTGGCCAGGCTGTGTGAGGGCGTTTGGGTTTTATCCCAAGAGGAATGAACATTAAGGGATTTCAGCAGGCAGGTGACACGGTCAGAAGCTGAGACAACCACTCTGGCTGCAGCAATGAAGAGACTGGAGGATGGATTCAGAGCTGTGGGCAGACCAGTTGGGAGCTCTTGCACCAATTTAGGTGAGAACATAATAGTAACATGAAGCAAGGTCATGGAAGATGCAGAGAAATGCACAGGTTTGAGTGAAGGCCCTGGTGATGGATTGGATATGATGTGTGGGATGGAGAGAGTGGTTGATGGTGACTCTTGGTTTTCTGGTTTGTGCAACTGGATAGATGTTGGTGCCATTTGTTGGGAGTAGGATCCTTGGAAGAGGACCAGATTTGGGGGAGAAAAATAATAAATTCAGGCAAAAGTTCTTTGTAAGCCCTACAGTTGCAGGAACATCAGTTATTACAATCTATTTTCAAAAAATATTTAATAAGTGCTGGCTATATTCTTGGGCCCTGTGCCAAGTGCTGGAGCTTAAAGGGAAGGAAATTAACATTTGGTACACAACTCTTTGAGGCAGTGGGGTAGAGACTAAGATGGGAATGGTGGTGCCAAACAGCTTTGGTGCTGAGACCTGGCTCTGCAGCGTAGTAGCTGGATGACCTTGGGCAAATCACTTAACCTCTTTGTCTCAGGAATCTGGAATTTACATCCCTATCTCCTAGAATGTTACATAGATGTAGGGACAATACATGTAATGCCTTTAGCACAGTGCTTTACAAACCATAAGTGTGTAATAAAAAGATTATTATTGGTGTTCTACGCAAGGCACTGTCATATATCATTCTGTCTAATCCTTGCAACATCATGAGGAGAGAATTATCATTCTATCTCCTTTTACAGATAAGGCAGTCTTGCCAACTGCCTACCCAACAGCCTTTTCTCCTCATCCTCACCATAAGGAAGTAGGTTTTGTTTGGGTGTTCATCATTCCATATTCAGGAAAGCTGGCCCTCTCTTTCACCTGAGGGTGTAAATCCTGATTAGTCTAAATTAATCATGGTAATTCCATTCCCTCTCTGATTATTGATTTAGGATGTAGGTCATCATGGGTCCATTCCTACCCAGTTATAACTCATTCAAGTTGCCCAGAAATGTCCTGGTTTTAGTCCTACAAGTGCTGAGTCCCGGAAACCTGTCAGTCCTGGGCAGACTTGGATGGTTGGTCAGCCTACTAGCCACTGAGACTAAGAAGACTTCCACAGGGATGTGTTTGTGTGCGAGGGTGTGTCTGGAAAACTTTTCCTTGCTAAAAATAAATGGTAAAGACATTTATGGGAGGCCACCCCCTTCCTTGCTGGCTGTCTTTGTTTCAGCGAGCTGTGCTTGGAGCTGCTGCAGCCACCCTGTGACCATGAGGGGAGATAAGCAAAGTGCTGAAAATGGCACGGCAGACAAGTGGAAAACACCTGGTCCTTGAGGACCCTACTGTGCTGGGCATGCTTAGCTCATAATTCTTGCTCTGAGACCATTAAACCACGATACCTACTGGTATTCGTTACCTGCAACCAGAAGCGCCCTGATGCAAAATGGCACCCAAGGGAAGGAAGCAGAGCTGGGTATAAGCCCATCTCTGTCCTGGTAGTCATATCTTAATGTTAAACACTGGTGCAGAGATAAGTATAAACTCTGGAACAAGTCCATTTGTCTATGGCAGGATTTCTCACAGTATGTGACTTCCCTGAGATGCTCCCTGCACAAGGCTTCCAAGGTCAGATGGGTTTGGGAGACATGACATGTAATCCTCTTACCAGATACATATTGGTTTTGGCAAGTTCTGCAGTAAGAATCTGCCCATCTTGGGCTAACTCAGAGTTTCTCAAAATCATTTCCATGTGGAATTTTTCTTTCTTTTTGTTTTTGTGAAGCCCCATTGATAACTCCTAGGAGTTCCACAGAATGCTGTTTGGGAAATGGTGAGGTAACAGACAAAGAGGCTGTCTGGAGCAGGAGACCTCAACAGGGGCTCTGGAAAGGAGCCTTAGTTGCCTGTTGTCTGATGTGATTATTAACATTGCCTCCTTTCCCTCTCCAGAGCATCCCAATTTGGGACGATGTACTGTGTGATCACTCAGCTCTGCACGAGGAGGAGGGCTTCCCAGGGAAAGGAGGAAGCCAGGAGCCCTTTAGGTTGAGGGAGCAGGGCCTGCCCCCCAGGGAGCCTGTCAGCCAGGAGGGTGGCACCGCAGTTGGGAAGACTGAGGGCAGAATAAAGCTCACCTGCGGCTCACACTCATGCAGTGCGCCTGATGTGGAGAGGGAGATGGGGGCGCTGGTCCAGGGCAGTCAGCGTGGGTGGACAGAAAGGAATGGCAGAGGCTGGCAGGCTGCGGAGCCACACACAGACCCACTGCGTGTGTGCTCCCAGGCCAGTACCCCCTATGAACACCAGGAAGCGGGGTGGCCTAAGGAGCCACTCAAGCACCCACTACGGAAGGCAGCCGCCTGAAAGAACAGAAGGAAGCTGCACAGGTGGAAGGAAGCTGCCGCCTCCCTAAGCTTTTCATTCATTCGTCGTCCGGAAGCTCCCTGAGGTCGGGTACTGTGTGTCTTCTGCCCACTGTTATATCCACAGCACATGAAGCAGGGCCCATCCAAACTGAAGGCTCGGTAAATATGGGTCGAATAAATGAGTCCAAGGGGGAGAAAACTGTTTTCCTAAAACACCGTGTATGTAGGATGAGAAGGGCAGCAAGACGAAAGGAGCCCCTGCTGGGGGCTTGCCCGCTGGCCACCGCCTTCGGCTCACTCACCTCTTCTGGCAGAGATGGCAGGTGGGCTCGTGCTAAGTCGACAAATCCCATCCCTCTTCTGAGGCCCCATTCAAGCCCCTCGTCTTCCCAGAAACTGTCCCCATCTGTCACTTCCCCTTCCCTGAGCCTCCTCTCTCCATGCCTTATAAACGCTAGCTCTCAACTGCATGCTGTTCAGCGTGGCATTTTATCAGACCACTTCCCACTTGGCTGTAAACACTTCAAGAACACAGGCTACATCTCTGTTTCCAAGTCTCCCCCACAGCACCACGAGCTGAACTGAAGCAGAAAACAAAGAACAGCCCTAGGTACTTGCTAACTGATGGGTTTATCTTTAACACTGGTTCCGGCATGTGCTTGACTTGCCGCACTGTTCTGGCAGTTAGTTCCTGCTGCTCTGTGTATTCTGTCTCAGTTAGGAATGCTCTCTGCTCCGTGGTGGAATACCTACCTGACTAGCAGTGTCTTAAACAATCAGGTCACTTAATTACCGCACATAAGAGATCTGGAGGCAGGCAGCCCACGGCGCGGGCAGTGCTTCTAAGATGCCATCAGAGACTCAGACTCACGGTGGCTTTGCCATTGTCAGCATGCTGGTTTGGTGCTTCATGGTACAAGATGGCTAATGAAATTTCAGGCTTCACATCTATATTCCAGGCAGGAAGATGGGAGGAAGGAGTGTGGCCAGCCCAAGTGTCCTTTTGATCAGAAAAGCTAAGGCTTTCCCGAAAGCCTCTAGCAGACTTCACCTTATTGGCCACACTAAATATAAGGGAGCTAAGAAAACAACTGTTTAGTTTCTCCAGTCTGTATAGTTAAGGGAACAAAGGAGAAGTGGTTTGAGAACGAGTGCTGCATTAGTCCATCGACCACTGATTGCTATACACTTGGTAGAAGGAAGAGAAAAAATATAAACCTGCCATCCACTCAGACTGACCATTCAGAAGCCTCCCTGTCCCAAGCAGGATCCTGCTTAGATTTGTATGTTCCCAAGGAGACACTCTAAGTTCTTGATTATACCATGGATACCTACAGATGGAAAAGGCACAGGCCATGACCTTCAGGGCCACATAGTCCTGAAGGCGGGGAAGCTGTGAAGGGCTGGCAGAGATAAAGCCGTCGTCTCAGTGATGTTGCTATGGCGTGTGCATAGGAAGATACGGGAGGAGGGCACTCTGAGGGGCATCTTAGAAGTAGTGGCATCTGAGGCTGAAATAGTGGTTGAATATATAAAGGGGCTGGGGAGGGTATTTCAGACAGAGAAAAGTATATGGGCAACAGCATGGTGGTGGAAGAGAGCAGAGCTCAGGTCTCCAGTGTGAGCACCTGAGTAGATGGTGGAGCCAGTTGCTGAGGTAGGAATCACTGAACTCAGTTTGGTGATGTTGACTTTGGGGGCCTCAAGCTCTTCTTACTCTACACGATTTTCCAGGAGGGTCTCATCCACTGTCTTGACTTCAGTTACCATTTTATGACCCCTAAATCTACCTGCCCTCTTTCAGATCTCTCCCTGAGAGTCCCAGCTGGCATATCTAATGTAACTTTTGCCACCTGGCAACCATGCCCAAAATTGAGTAGCTTAAAACTAGGACCATCCATTCAGTTCCTGAAGTTGTAGGCTAGTGATCTGTTTGCACTCAGAAAGACTTAAAGGAGACAGGGGTGGTGGCTACCATTATAGCTCCCACTTACTCCAGCTGCATTAGTGTCTGCACAGACCAAGTGGAGCCTCACAATCAGCTCTTGTGCTGGGTATAGTATCTTTATTGTGTTATGGAAAATACTGGAAAACCTGGACTGGATCACTGACGGAAGAACCCAGCGGCACTCGGAGGTCTTGGAGTGTTGAGGTTTTATTTTACACCTGTGGGCTCAGAGGGGAGTAATCTCCCAAGGTCTGAGCCCTGAGCACAAGCAAGGGGAGCAATTTATATTATTTTGATAAGTGGCATTTCAGCATGCGCAGGGCAAAAGAGCCTGCAGGAGGGGAGGAGGGTGCTGGGAGTGCTTTGCCAACCGGAGGAAAAAGGCGGTTTGCTGACCTTGACGGCTGTGTTGAATATTTTCCTTATCACTCCCCCCTCTGATGCCCCTTTAAACACTTCGTTTTAGGGGGCATCATCTTTTTGGTTTATGAAGGGTTATAATGGCTTGTATTTATACTTTCAATTGCTTTGAGCTAGGATTGTTTTCTTTGTGACTTTTTTGTTGAAGTCCTGAGTACTTTGTGAAGAACACAAATGATTATGTTTTTATGCATTTGTCTGTATGGGTCTTGTGTGTACAAGTTGAAATGAGTCCTCTATATTCTTGATAAGCCTGTGTTTAACAAAAAATACCCAGTTTTTCTCAGTCTTAATTTATTTTTATGCAGCTGAGCATTACACTCAGGCTGGCTTATTTGAGTGTGAGAGGACAGGTGCTAAAGGTGTAGGGCCACTGAGGGCAGCTCCCTTGGGTGATGACCATGCATTTTATAACTTTTGAACAGTTAAACATTATAGAGAGGTACTTTGGAAATGCAGGCTGAGACTTGAGTTCGGCTAGGAGAGACCAGTAAGCACAACAAAACAACTTAACAATTACCCAACAGACAATCGAAAGGGCAACTTTTTGAGGAACAGTTTAGTCAGAGGGGGCAGCAGCAGAGAGTTTAATGCCCAGGATGAGAGATTCCATTCCGGCGAGGGCCAGGATTCCAGGCGTGCAGGTGTTTATTAGTCAGAGGGTAATCGTCAGATGTGCAGGTGGAGAGGATTCTGGAGGTCTGGCTGGGCCTTCCACTGATGTATTTCTTTTTCTGGAGTATGAGCCCTTTTCACTCTGGAATGATGGACTCACAGAGTGATGCCTGTAACTGAGGGCAGTAGGAGTGGTTAGAACAACAATGTGGGGGCCAGTCCACTGAGGTTTGACGGGGTCCCTTTTTCAATTTTTGACCCAGACTGAGTCCCCAGCCTGGAAGGAATGTACTGGGGTCCCTAAGGAGATCAGGGCTCTTCCTATAGTATATTGCTGCAGCTTATTTAGGATGGCTCTTAAGGCTTGGAGCTGCTCTTTTATTCTCTTATTTTTTTATCTTATTGTAGGTTACCTGGGAGGCTTCCTAGACATGGGGGAGGGTGTCTATACACTAATTCAAAAGGGGAAAAGCCGGGACTTCCGGGAAGATGGCGGTGTGAGCAGGGCGGCAGAAATCTCCTCCCAACACTAAATTTATCTACGAAAACACAGAAAATACATCTATTCCTAAAAGAGAGACGAGAATACACAGGAAAGCGCACAGCGTGCAGCTACACCCGAGAGGACTCGGCACCCCAAGAGGCGGGTAAGATACGGAGCCGCGACCCGGCGGGACCCGAGCCCTCCCCAACCCCAGCGCACCGGCGGGAGGAGAGGATTCAGAGCCGGAGGGAGTGGAAGTGCACCCCGCGAAGTAGCCAGCCCCGGTGATCTGCGCGGGGAGCGCTGACCCACATTGCGCAGTGCAGCGGAGATTGGAGAGACAGAGGGCAGGATCTGAGCGGGGAACGCGCCAGGGGGCTTGCAGCCGGCTCCGGGAAGGAAAAAAAAAAGTGCGCGCTTTCTTCAGCGGTCTTAAAGAGACAGGAGCCCAGCGGAGGAGCCGGATCGCCCCAGCACACTCAGCCCAGCAGGCTGGGAGTCCTGGGGAGTTTCAGACGCCTTAGCTGGCGACTGAGGAAGCGTAGCCATACTTAGCACTTCTCACTGAGATCAACAGCCTCCTATTCGTTTCCCACCCCTGCCAGAAGCGTCAGCGGCCCTGCGGGCGGCACAGTCAGCTGTGGAACAGTAGGGCAATAGCGCTACTAAGAGCATTCCCACAGAATCTACGTCCGGTGGGCTTTTTTTTTTGTTTTTTTTGTTTTGCTTTCTTTTTGGTTTTGTTTTTGTTTTTTCTTTTCTTTCCTTTTTTTTCTTTTTTTCTTTCTTTCTTTCATTTTTTTCTTTTTTACCTTTTTTTTTTCTTCTCTTTTTAAAGTCTTAAAGAGCCCAGCTGACATACGTGGCAACTATCAGTGACCAAATTATACAGCCATGAAAAGACAGAGGAATATGGTTCAGACCAAAATCAACCAGACAACCCCAGAGAGGGAGTCTGAAGGGATGGAAATGCACAGCCTCCCTGAAAAAGAATTTAGAATAAAAGTCATAACCATGCTGATGGACCTACAGAGAAATGTGCAAGAGCTGAG
Organism: Smutsia gigantea; assembly: GCA_032199065.1. NCBI lineage: Eukaryota > Metazoa > Chordata > Mammalia > Pholidota > Manidae > Smutsia > Smutsia gigantea. The sequence continues at coordinate 22,626 of JAVSCE010021545.1, forward strand.
GGAGGAAGTGAGGGAACTGAGGAAAGACAATACAGAAATCAGACAAGCGATCGACGGGCTTAACAGCAGAATGGATGAGATGCGAGAGACTGTTAATGGAATAGAAAACAGAGAACAGGAGTACAGAGCAGCTGAGGCAGAGAGAGATAAAAGGATTTCTAGGAATGAAAGAATATTAAGAGAACTGTGTGACCAATCCAAACGGAACAATATTCGCATTATAGGAGTACCAGAGGAAGAAGAGAGAGAAAAAGGGATAGAAAGTGTCTTTGAAGAAATAATTGCTGAAAACTTTCCTCGCTGGGGAAGGAAGTAGTCTCGCAGTCCACCGAAGCTCATAGATCTCCCAACACAAGGGACCCAAGGAAGACAACACCAAGACACATAATAATTAAGATGGCAAAGATCAAAGATAAAGACAGGGTATTAAAGGCAGCTAGAGAGAGAAAAAAGATCACCTACAAAGGAAAACCCATCAGACTATCATCAGACTTCTCAACAGAAACCTTACAGGCCAGAAGAGAATGGCATGATATATTTAACGTTATGAAACAGAAGGGCCTCGAACCAAGAATATTGTATCCAGCACGATTATCCTTTAAATATGATGGAGGGATTAAACAATTTCCAGACAAACGAAAGTTGAGAGAGTTTGCCTCTCATAAACCACCACTACAGGATATCTTAAATGGACTGCTCTAGATGGAAGCACACCTAAGGCTAAAAAGATGTCACCAGAGAAAATAAAATCATAGCAAAGAAAGCAGACCATCCAAATACTAACTAAAGGCAAAGAATAAAACACCTATTATAGAAAGAATGGAGGAGGAGGAATAAGAAGGGAGAGAAATAAAGAAACATCAGACTGTGTTTACAATAACTTAACAAGAAAGTTAAGTTAGATTGTTAGATAGTAAAGAAGCAACCCTTGAAACCTTGGTAACCACGAATCTAAAGCCAGCAATGGCAATAAGTACATACCTATCAATAATCACCCTAAATGTAAATGGACTGAATGCACCAATCAAAAGACACAGAGTAACAGAATGGATAAAAAAGCAAGACCCATCTATATGCTGCCTACAAGAAACTCACCTCAAATCCAAAGATATACACAGACTAAAAGTGAAGGGATGGAAAAAGATATTTCATGCAAACAACAAAGAGAAAAAAGCAGGTGTTGCAGTACTTGTATCAGACAAAATAGACTTCAAAACGAAGAAAGTAGCAAAAGATAAAGAAGGACATTACATAATGATAAAGGGGTCAGTCCAACAAGAAGATATAACCATTATAAATATATATGCACCCAACACAGGAGCGCCAGCATATGTGAGACAAATACTAACAGAATTAAAGGAGGAAATAGACAGCAATGCATTCATCTTAGGAGACTTCAACACACCACTCACTCCAGAGGACAGATCAACCAGACAGAAAATAAGTAAAGACACAGAGGCACTGAACAACACACTAGAACAGATGGACCTAACAGACATCTACAGAACTCTACACCCAAAAGCAACAGGATACACATTCTTCTCAAGTGCACATGGAACATTTTCCAGAATAGACCACATGTTAGGCCACAAAAAGAACCTCAGTAATTCCAAAAATATTGAAATCCTACCAACCAACTTCTCAGATCACCAAGGTATAAAACTAGAAATAAATTTTAGAAAAAAATCAAAAAGGCTCACAAATACATGGAGACTTAATAACACTCTCCTAATTAATCAATGGGTTAATGACCAAATCAAAACAGAAATCAAAGAATATATGGAGACTAATGACAACAACAACACAGAGCCACAACTTCTGTGGGACGCAGCAAAGGCAGTTCTAAGAGGAAAGTATATTGCAATCCAGGCCTACTTAAAGAAGGAAGAACATTCCCAAATGAACAGTCTAAAGGCACAATTACTGAAATTGGAAAAAGAAGAACAAATGAGGCCTAAAGTCACCAGAAGGAGGGACATAATAAAGATTAGAGAAGAAATAAATAAAATTGAGAAGAATAAAACAATAGAAAAAATCAATAAAACCAAGAGCTGGTTCTTTGAAAAAATAAACAAAATAGATAAACCCCTAGCCAGACTCATTAAGAGAAAAAGAGAATCTACACACATAAACACAATCAGAAATGAGAAAGGAAAAATAACGACAGACCCCACAGAAATACAAAGAATCATAAGAGAATATTATGAGAATCTATATGCTAACAAGCTGGAAAACATAGAAGAAATGGACAACTTCTTAGAAAAATACAACCTTCCAAGACTGACCAAGCAAGAAACAGAAAAACTAAACAGACCAATCACCAGTGACGAAATCGAATTGGTAATCAAAAAACTACCCAAGAACAAAACCCCCGGGCCTGATGGATTCACCTCTGAATTCTACCAGACATATAGAGAAGAAATAACACCGATTCTCCTTAAAGTTTTCCAAAAAATAGAAGAGGAGGGAATACTTCCAAACTCATTCTATGAAGCCAGCATCACTCTAATACCAAAACCGGGCAAAGACCTCACCAAAAAGAAAATTACAGACCAATATCCCTGATGAACGTAGATGCAAAAATACTCAACAAAATATTAGCAAACCGAATTCAAAAATACATCAAGAGGATCATACACCATGATCAAGTGGGATTCATCCCAGGGATGCAAGGATGGTACAACATTCGAAAATCCATCAACATTATCCACCACATCAACAAAAAGAACAAAAACCACATGACCATCTCCATAGATGCTGAAAAAGAATTTGACAAAATTCAGCCTCCATTCCTGATTAAAACTCTCAACAAAATGGGTATAGACGGCAAGTACCTCAACATCATAAAGGCCATATATGACAAACCCACAGCTAACATCATACTTAACGGCGAGACGCTGAAAGCTTTTCATCTAAGATCGGGAACAAGACAGGGATGCCCACTCTCTCCACTGTTATTCAACATAGTACTGGAGGTCCTAGCCATGGCAATGAGACAAAACAAAGACATACAAGGCATCCAGATTGGTAAAGAAGAAGTCAAATTGTCACTATTTGCAGATGACATGATACTGTACATAAAAAACCCTAAAGACTCCATTCCAAAACTACTAGAACTAATATCTGAATTCAGCAAAGTTGCAGGATACAAAATTAACACACAGAAATCTGTTGCTTTCCTATACACTAATGATGAACTAACAGAAACAGAAACCAGAAAAACAATTCCATTCACAATTGCATCAGAAAGAATAAAATACCTAGGAATAAACCTAACAAAGGAAGTGAAAGACCTGTACTCTGAAAACTACAAGACACTCCTAAGAGAAATTAAAGAGGACACTAACAAATGGAGATTCATCCCATGCCTTTGGCTAGGTAGAATAAATATTGTCAAAATGGCTATACTACCTAAAGCAATCTATAGATTCAACGCAATCCCTATCAAACTACCAACAGCTTTCTTCAATGAACTGGAACAAATAATTCTAAAATTCATATGGAACCACAAAAGACCCCGAATAGCCAAAGCAATCCTGAGAAGGAGGAATAAAACAGGGGAATTACACTCCCTGACTTCAAGCTCTACTACAAAGCCACAGTAATCAAGACAATTTGGTATTGGCACAAAAACAGACCCACAGACCAGTGAACAGAATAGAAAATCCAAACATTAACCCAAACATATACAGTCAATTAATATTTGATAAAAGTGCCTTGGATATACAATGGGAGATGACAGCCTCTTCAGCAGCTGGTGTTGGAAAAACTGGACAGCTACATGTAAGAGAATGAAACTGGACTACTGTCTAGCCCCATACACAAAGGTAAACTCAAGGTGGATCAAAGACCTGAATGTAAGTCATGAAACCATAAAACTCTTAGAAAAAAACATAGGCAAAAATCTCTTGGACATAAACATGAGCAACTTCTTCATGAACATATATCTCCCTGGGCAAGGGAAACAAAAGCAAAAATGAACAAGTGGGACTATATCAAGCTGAAAAGCTTCTGTACAGCAAAGGACACCATCAGTAGAACAAAAAGACATCCTACTGTATGGGAGAATATATTCATAAATGACGTATCTGATAAGGGGTTGACATCCAAAATATATAAAGAACTCATGCACCTCAACAAACAGAAAGCAAATAATCCAATTAAGAAATGGGCAGAGGACATGAATAGACACTTCTCCAAAGAAGAAATTCAGATGGCCAACAGGCACATGAAAAGATGCTCCACATCACTAATCATCAGAGAAATGCAGATTAAAACCACAATGAGATATCACCTCACACCAGTGAGGATGGCCAACATCAAAACACAAACAACAACAAATGTTGGCGAGGATGTGGAGAAAAGGAACCCTCCTACACTGCTGGTGGGACTGCAAATTAGTTCAACCATTGTGGAAAACAGTATGGAGGTTCCTCAAAAAACTCAAAATAGAAATACCATTTGACCCAGGAATTCCACTCCTAGGAATTTACCCTAAGAAGGCAGCAGCCCAATTTGAAAAGGACAGATGCACCCCTATGTTTATTGCAGCACTATTTACAATAGCCAAGAAATGGAAGCAACCTAAGTGTCCATCAGTAGATGAATGGATAAAGAAGATGTGGTACATATACACAATGGAATATTATTCAGCCATAAGAAGAAAACAAATCCTACCATTTGCAACAACATGGATGGAGCTAGAGGGTATTATGCTCAGTGAAATAAGCCAAGCCGAAAAAGACAAGTATCAAATGATTTCACTCATATGTGGAGTATAAGAACAAAGAAAAAAACTGAAGGAACAAAACAGCAGCAGACTCACAGAACCCAAGAACGGACTAATAGTTACCAAAGGGAAAGGGACTGGGGAAAATGGGCGGGAAGGGAGGGATAAGAGGGAAAAAGGGGCATTACGATTAGCAGATATAATGTTGGGGGGGCACGGGGAGGGCAGTACAACTCAGAGAAGACAAGTAGTGATTCTTTAGCATCTCACTACGCTGATGGACAGTGACTGTAATGGGGTTGGTGGGGGGGGACCTGATGAAGGGGTAGTTTAATAATCGTAATATTGCACATGTAATTGTAGATTAATGATAATAAAATAAATTATATTAAAAAAATTAAAAAAAAGAAATACGGTGGCAAAAAATCCAAATGTATCAAGTAAATGTGAGTGTGTCTCCCCAGTTTTATTATTCAGAGACATATGTACCAGCCAATCCCAGCTCCTGCCCAACACCCAGCCCCCACACAGAAGCTCCACTTGAGAGTTTAGTGGGAGAGGATTCCCTCTGCTCACTCACCATGCAGGGATTTTGTTTACCTACTAAGTGCCAGGCATTGTTAGAGGTGTTTGAGATACACTGGGGAACACAGCAAAGGTCCCCTGAGTTTATGTTCCAGCCAGTGCGGGGTGAGGGGGGCAGAGCGATGAACAAACATGATAAATGCGCACATGATTGATGTGTGCCCATTTACAGGATAAATGCAATGCAGGCATATCAAGCAAGGTAAGGGGGCTTGGGAGTGGGAGGTGCAGGTTGTAGTTTAAAATGGGGGTTCAGGACAGACCTGCAAAGACCTGCGAATGATTTTCGATTGGCATTTTAAAACACTGAAAATAACACAGACTCTTGTGTTTTAGGGGGCCGCAAGTTGGTGACCGCTGGGCCGGTAAATCTATTCAGCTTGGAAGCAGACATGACATCCAGGTGAGGCTGTGTGTTTGAAAACACTGCAGGAGCCCTTACCGGGTGCGGGGTGGGGTGGATGCAAAGAGCACGTGTGCCCACTTTATTTAGGGCACTGTCAGGTGGGGGTGCCCCGATCAGTATCACACCACAGGGCAGGCTGCATGGGGCCGAGCACTTATCCCAAATGGCCCCAAGCAGCCAGCCAGAGGGCAAGACTAAAGCCAGAGTGGAGAATGGATCTCAGGCCTCACGCCAGTTCTGACATTGCCAGAGGTTTCCTGGAGTCCCTTACAGACAAAGGCTCAGGACGGTTTGGGAGGGCTCAGCAAGCCAGAGTACTGCGATTGACTGGTGATGTCTGCCATGGTCGGGGGGTGGACAGTGGTCGTGGGAAACTCGTGATTTGCTGACCCTGGGTGAAATTACTGACCGGAGAAGAGCAAACAGTCTTAGCCAGAGTGGTGGGGCTGACGCCCAGACTCAGTGGTGAGGGGACCCAGGAAGTGAGCCTAAAACAAGAGGATGCAGAATGAGTCAGAAAGAGGACCAGTTGCATAAAGGCAAATGGACTAGGATGGAGCCCCTGAATGAGGCCAGGTGCCCAAGGTCCAGTTTTCTGGGGAGCGAACTACTCCCTTTGCAGTGGCTTGAAGGTACTGGACAAGTCTAGCCACTCCCACTGCACTTGGGTCCACATCCCGTCCCCTCTGCCACCCTTCCCACATTGTCTGTTATTGTGCCCTAGGCTGGTGTGCGCTGCCCTAATGCCTGGAACTGGAAAGCTTGGTAAAGTCAGAGTCAGACCCGCCTCCATCACAACTTTCTACGTGTCCTGGGACAAGCCAGCCTCACTCCTGTGAGTTCCACCTTCCATATCTACACATGTAGACTCTCCCCAATCCACAGAGTCATGAGGCTGTAAGACTTGCCGCGTAGTGCCAGGCACAAGAGCGCCCGTTAACTGTTAATCATAAGAATTACGATGACATCGATACCAATGCACATCAATAAATCAGCACGGCCCCTGTTAGGGTGGCGGTGTCTGGGGCTCACCTAATCATAGGAGCTGCGGCCGAGTCCAGCATAAAGGAGGTCCCTGAGGTCCACGGATCCACTCAGGTGCCCTCTCTGGTTCCAGGATGTATGATTGGAATGGACATACTCCGTAGTTGATGGAACCCCCGTGTTGTTTCTGGACCTGTGGGATAAGAGCCCCGTCTCGAGGGGTGACCAAGTGGAGGCCTCTGACTGTGCCCCTCCCTTTCCTCACCAAGATGGTGCATAAAAACTGCAGTGGTTCCTGTGCAGGATGAACTGTATGAGAATTACCTTTCCACCAGAAACAGCCAAAAATCAAAACACATGAAACAGCTACATTCAGACACGCAGCGTCAGGTAGTACAGATGGTGAGAAGAGAGGTGGTGAGGTGAGCGCTAAGATTAGGCCAATCTCTTTCCCAAAGGCAGGTCCCAGGCCACTGTGCAGGGAGGGGAACCAGAACAGCTCCAAAACGTCCCTCAGCTGAAGACAAAGGGATGGGTGCTCAGGGCGGCTGAGGACAGGAGTTTCCAGGGCAGGTCCCGACCAGAGGGAGCTGGGGAGAGAGAGCGCATGAGGTGTCTCCTCCTCTTCTTAGAAGGACACCAATCCTATTGGACCCATCCATGGCCCCTTGGGCCCGGGACAGGACTTGGAACACAGCAGGGGCCCAAGAAAGGTTGGATGTCCGCTGGCGTGCGAGTCATGAGATGATGATTGCGTCCAAAGCAAGAAAAGTGTCAGCTCATTTAACTTGTGAGGACTGCTCAAGGTAATTTCCAGTTTGAAGAAGTATTCTTATTTTATCTATGCTGTTAAGGGCTGAACTGAGTCCGCCCCCCAATAAAATTCGTATGTTGAAGGACAGGTCATGACTGTATTTGGAGAGAGGCCTTTACAGAGGTGATTAGGTTAAGTGAGGTCGTTAGGATGGGCCCCACTCCCACAGGACTGGTGTCCTTTTCAGATGAAGAGCTCAGGACACAGACCTGCACAGAGGGACGACCATACGGGCGCACAGGGAGAGACAGTGTCTGCCAGCCGAGGAGAGCTACCACGGAAGGAACTGTGGTCTCAGGCTTATGGCCTCCAGGACAGGGAGCTAGTACGTTGCTGTGTTTACGCCGCCTGGCCGTGGTGCTCTGTTACAGTAACCACAGGACACGGTACACATGCCCACATATAGACTACATGCCTGTGCCCATCTTTGCAAGAACCATATGTCTTGGGTCAAAACCCCATGTGCAGCCTCTGTGTCCTGGCACCCTCCCTTAAATGGGGGCCATAGACCCCCCCTTTGCATGGTCAGGCTTCCTCTGGCTCACCATGGTGCTGGCCTGCAGGTGTGAGCTCACAGGGATGGGCTGCCCTTGGAGCCCCACCAGCAGGCAGAACAAAGCAAAGCGGTCCAAGGCCAGCATGGAACAGGCACTAAACTCCCCACTGTTTTGTCATCCATCAGGCACAACCCTTCCATAAAGCCCCCGAGAATTAATGTCAGAGCTAAACCCGAGGCCCTCTCTCTTCAGAGCCACCATCTCCTTCCTTCCCTTCCCAGCCCCCTTCCCCACTGCCTGCTGCCCACCAGCCCTGGCAGAGCCCGCCCGCTCCAGCTCCAGCCAGAATACAGGCTCGTGCAGGCTGCCCCCCTGCATCGGAGCAAGGCCCGGCCCATCCTGCAAAGGCTGCAGAGCCCAGGCCTGCCCCCAGGGAGGACGGTCATCCAAGACAAGGGCCACTGCCCCCTGTGAGGCCTAACTCCTTGGCACCCCATCCCAATAGCCTCAGCTCACTGGGCAGGCAGAGATGAGAGTGCCCACTGTGGCTGATCACATTCATTTACAGACCCCAGAAAGGGTGGGGAAGCGGAACAGAGGGGCACACCCATAAGTCAGGAGGCAGAGGAAGCCTGTGCATATGTATTTTCATTAGCGGCAAGAGGAGATGGAGGAAGGACTGGGGTGGGGAGTGGAGTCCCAGGACTAGAGAGGCAAAGGATGGAGAAGGCAGGCAGAGAAGGGGGGCTGCTGGCCTGGGAGAGGCAGCTGCTGGAGATTGGGCAGAGCAGGGGAGGCTTGCCTGGCCCTCTCAGGAGCCACAGGGAACTTCTCTGAAAAATCTGGCGATGGAGCACTGGAGACCTCCATCCCAGATGCCTGGTCGCAGGCTGAGGTCACACAGTGCCACCTCTTCCCTCCCCGGGTTTTCAAGTGCCCTACAGCACCTGAGAAGGGGTTCCTTGCACCCCAGCCTGGGAAGCCCCAGAGAGGTCACAACTGGGCTGGGCCTTCCACTGGTCTGGGCAGAAGTGACCTGTCCCAGTAGGTAAGGGGGCCTTTGAGACCCCCAGACCAGGCTGTGTTGGTCTCCCATGGTGCAGCCACGGGCGGGGTGGGGAGTGGGGCAGGTGGTGGAGGTGGGTATTGCCTTGCCCTCAGAATCCTCCATCGCCCCTTCTCCATGGGGCGAGCAATGGCAGGGGTGGGGGTGGTTAGGGAGAAGCCCTGTGCACCCTTTGGGCGAAGTTTCCTCTCAGCCTCAGCAGGTCCTGCCTTGAGGAACCCCCTAGGTGGGTTTGGGGACACTGACATGGCTCTGTGGGCCTGCAAACGTGCTGAGGCGTGAAGGACCGGAGATCCATCCTGGAGCCCCATAGATTGGATAGAGGGGCCTCGAGACACAGCCTCTCTCTGGACCTGCTGACCTGCAACTCAGATCAATGCACAAGTCCCCAAACTGCCTGCTGCAGCTTGTAGGAAATGAATTGTGCCCTCTGCACACCCGGGATCTGAATCTCTCTGCTTCTCTCTCTCCCCCTCTGCACAGCCGGGATCTGAATCTCTCTGCTTCTCTCTCTCCCACTGGTCTGCGGAGGGGCCGCCTCCATTCAGACAAAGCAAAAGCAAACAACAATGAAACAGAACCCAGCCACCTCGTAGATGCGCGCGTAGGCTGTGTCTGCAGCCCTGGGGCCTCAGGAAGTCCCCCACAGTCTGCTGTTTGCTCCTGTGCTGGAAGAAATTGCTCCGCACGCCCCTGGCCCTGCCTGTTACCTACAGATTCCCAGAGACCCCTTCCCAAAGCCACAGAAGTCACATAGGACTCCTGCTTCTCTGTTGGGCCCTTGGCTTGATTTACAATCAGCCCCAGGTCATTTTCCGTGTGCAAGGTGTATGAAATGCAGGTCCCCACCACTGTGGTGAGGGAAGGGCCTCCTCCCCATGCACTGGCTATTCACAATAACTGCAGCCTTCCTTTAGTGGCCTTTTAGTGTGCCCCTCATGATCCCAGAGGTTTACGAGGTCATCTCACTGAAGACTAACAAATGTCTCAGTGCTTTCGAAACTTTGGTAATACCGAATTTACAGATAAGGATATGAGGCACAGAGAAGTTGAGTAACTTGCCCAAAGTCACACAGCATGCGAAAGGACGGGACTTGGACTCCAGTCAGTCGGTTTGCTTGCAGGCTGTGTGCTCTTGCCTATATATGTCCTGCTTCTCTGACTCGTGTCTTCCTTTGGGAGCCACAATCGACTGTCAAGACTTTACCTTGAATTTGGGTTTTCCGGCAATGGACTGTTCTGGGAGAGCACATTAACTGCAGAAGGGAGGGGTTTAGGAACCAGGAATCCAGATCCAGAAAGGACAGAGAAAGTGTAGCCTGGACACACGTTTGGGTGTTAGGGGGTGGGAAGGTTGGGGGCCCTCCTCAGAGAAACTCAGCAACTCATGGCTTTGCCTGCTGCCTGAGTATGTGATTTCCCCTTGAAAATGACTTCTGTTGGTTTTGGCTCTGAGGGAGATCCACTCAAAAGAAAGTTGCCTTCCGGTAAATCCCACTCCCTTTCCTTTCTCCTAAATTAACCAACGTTAACAGTTCTTGTGTGATTTTTTTTCCCAGAAAAAAAAAAACCAAAACACGCATCCACTTGCAGTTATGGATCTATTTATATAAACTCCTTTTTCTTTGCACAAAGGGATCATTCCTTGGAGGCGTTTTCTATGCACATATTTTTTCACATAGCTGTGATCACGCTGCAAGCTCAGTTGCATATCCTACATTTTTATCTGGCACTGTGATAAGCCTTCTCTAGAGAACATTTGCTTTGTAGCCAGACTTCCCCACCCTGCCCCGTGAGCTGTCCCACTGCTTTGGGAAAAGACTGTCAGGAGGAGAATTTCAAAAGCCAGCCTCTGGCTGATGGCGGGGTGCTGTGCACGGCTGCCATTCGCACATGCTCATTGTCCAGCTCAGTCCAGTCAACATTGAGAACCTACTGTGTGCCAAGGTCTGCAAATACAGCCCAGGTTACTGTGGCGACATCTCTCAAAAGAAGGTGGTGGTGATGCTGTGAATGACCTCATGGGCACTTGCACAGCTGTGGCTGGTCGCAGGGTCACCTGTCGAGCTGGACACTCTAAAATATGACTCTCCTGACACCTCCACCTCTGCTCCTGGCTTCAGAGTCTGAAACCATTTTTTCTATTTGCTGCTGTGCAGTGTGGCCTCGGAGTGCACCAGATAAGATGCCCAGATAGGTGGGGAGGTGGGGTTGCTGGGAGTCAAGTGACCCTCAGCCCATTTTGAGCAGCTGGCAGAAGGCCAGGTGGAGAAAAGGCTGTGCAGACAGGCAGGCAGGAAGGAAGGAGGCCCCGCCGTCCTCACAGCTCCTGGGGCCTACGCCCCAGGGCAGCAGGCCCCACGGCTGAGCTGCAGAGCTGGGCCTCCGGACCTGAATTCTGAGGCCAGCGCCCCATGCTGTGCATCTCCAAATGGTCACCCAGGTTCTAGGGCTTCGGCAAAGCTAGAGTGAGAGTCTCACGGCCCATCGGAGCCCACTGACATGGGCAGCAGAGCACGCAGGCACAGGCCAGTTAGACGTGGGCTCTTCCTCCCAGAGGAGGGGCTGGTAAGGCTGCGTGACCTGCTGAGGTGGCTGCTCGCCTGGGGAGTGGGACAGTAGTGTCCCCTTCCTGCTGGGCTACAGGACACTCTCAACAAACACGCTGTGATAAGCATGATGTTCCTCAGGCACTCAGGCCCGCAGATCTGCAGGTCCCCAGGCGACGGCGTGGTTTCCTCGTGCCGCCAAACAGATCGGCACAGATCAGGTGGTTTGAAATAACAGGAACTTACTCTCACACAGTTCTGGAGGCCAGAAGTCTGAGATCAAGGTGCCCGGCTCCCTCTGAAGGCTCCAGGGCCGGCTCCTTCCAGCCTCTGGCAGCTCCCGGGGGCTCCAGGTGTCCTTGGCTCGCGGCTGCCTCACTCCAGCCTCTGCCTGTGTTCACGTGGCTGCCTTCCCTGCGCGTCTGAGCGTCAAAAACCTCCCTCTGCCTTTCTCTTATAAGGACTCTTGCCCTTGGATGCAGGGGTGAATCAGGAAGGAGGGAGTAAGGGTGATTCTGGGCTTTTGGACTGGAAATGGAAGGACTGAGATGGGAGCAGGTCAGAAGGTGAGGAGGTTTTGTTTTGACCTCACATTCGAAGTACTGTCCATGCAGCCACGTTGACTAGGCAGGTGGGTATGAGTCTGCAACTGGTGGAGAGAGCTAGGCTAAAATACAAATCTCACTAAGTGTAAGCCCCCTCCTCCCAAACTTAGAGTAAAGGATGTTTCAGCAAAAACCACCATGTCCTGAATCCATAGGGAAAAATAGGCTGTGACTGCCAGCCTGCCAGCCGGCCAGCCATGCCCTGAAACTTCTGGAGGCTTTTCCCCACAGGTGTCCCCAAGGGCCCACCGAGCAGACATGGGTCACTCGAGGCAGAGGAGACATGGGAGTGACCTGCAAAGCTGCATGCACGCACACCCACACGCCTGTGGATGCCCTGCGTGAGCTCCCTGCCCTTCTCTGCCTGGTAGCTACCGAGCCAGCTGCAGCTCCTCCGGCACCGCCCCCGCTGCCCCGCAGACCCTGGGCCCTGCTCCTCCTGCACGCCCACCACACTTGAGGCCGCTTGTTTCCAAGCTGGTTCCCAGCGGCCCCTTCTTGTCCATCGCCAGCCTGCAGGTAGCCCAGTGCCGCCTTCCGCTCAGCCAGTATTTGTGGAAGTGAGCACGCCCACAGTTGTGGAGGCCACTAACCAGCAGGGAACAGTGGCAGGCAAAGAAGCACAGGGACCCAAGAGGCCCCGGCTGACAGAGTAAAGGCTGATATTTATCAGGAAATGTGACAGATGAGCTGCGTGAGCCCGGATCTGTCAGGCCTCCCGGCTACAATCAGCCACTGCTCCACTCTCCCCGGGAGACCACTGAGGACTGGCCTGCCTTTGCCTCGGGATGCCTGCCCACCCCCTGCACCTTTCCCATGAGGAACAGCAGCCCAGTGACCCTGGACTTTGGCAGGAATGATGACCCCCTGGAATAGGGTTGTTTTTATCTTGTGTAGCATCAGTTATTTCCACTTCCAAAACCCAGGAAGCCCTCGGCTCTGGGGAAAGCGAGGCCCCTGAGAGGCCCTCGAGATCTCCTGTGACCTGGTGAGCAAGGGACGGTCTCCTGGGGCTGGAGTGGGCATGTTGTGTCCTCACTGGGGCTGTCAACTCCTTTTTTCCCGGGTGGCATTAGTAGCCTCCGAGCTCTGCACATTTCCCAAGATGCACATCTCTCAGATCAGGTGTGGCTACCATAGAGAAGCCAACCTGGGGTTCTATCCTAAGCACACCCCCACACACGCACATGCACACTCACCCACAAGCACACACACACGCACATGCAAATGCACACCTGGGCTGGCCGAGAGGCAGGCTGGCCCTGGGGGGACAATGGCAGCTGCCTGCCTCCCCTTGGTGACAGAGTGCCCCACCCCATTCTGTGAGCTGTGGGGCAGCAGATGTGGCCACTTCAACTACTTGGCGGGCAATGGGGGCTCTCTAGCTCATCAGCCCCTAGGGAGCCGAGTGCCGAGGTTTGCAGTGAGGTGTGGAGAATGGAGAGGGCCCTGCAGTGTTAATGATAGCAGCCTGCACTCCCCAAGCAGGGCGAGCGAGCTCGATCGCTCTTTAATTATCTGGAATTAGAGTGCCGTCTTCACTCACTTGATGTTCTGGTAAAGGAAATCGGGGCCTCCATTAATTACCTGATCCATATGTAAAGTGTCACACATAATTTTTCCAGAGCCAAAGGGTTCTTGCTCTAAGACCTGCATCATCTCTTAATAATGACGTGGAGTGAAGAGAAAGAGGACCCTGGACTCAGGAAGAGGACCTCCAAGCCTGGTTCCTGCCAAGGCGGTGACAGCTGAGCCAAAGGGTTTTCCAAGGATCCTGGAGCACCAGACCCCAGGGAGCGGGGTTTCTGCCCCAGAAAAGAAACAGAGGGGCCAGAGACAGAATTAAGAGTTTGATAAAGGACCATTCTCCGTTATCAGCCTGTTAGGTAGAGAAATGAAGAAAATTAAAGGCAGAACATGAAATACATTGAAGCTACAGCACAAGGATGTAGGTTAGATGAGAAGAAGGACTTCCCACTGGGAGGGGAGAATTGCAGACTTCCTCAACTCTCCCCTGTGGCAAGTTGTTTCATCACCGGCCTGGCGAGGGAATTTTTGTCCTGAGGAGCAGCTAATCACGAAGACTGCAGCTAAAGGACCAGAGAGCAGTGATGCCATGGCCTCACCAATAGCTTCAGAAACACATCCTGAGGGTATAAGGGCCGGGGAGCAGAGGAGGAGAGAGACAGACACAGAGAGAGACAGACAGACAGAGAGCGGCAGGGCGTACTTTAGGCTGCACGGTCACTTCTGTCAACTGAAAACATCTTAACCTTGGGCCAGGTCTGCAGAGGCCCAGCCATACTCTGCAGGTGGCCTCATGAAGTGCTTGATGGCCTTGAACCTGGGCTCCAGAAAGGTTAAAGTGAGGAAGGAAAAAGCAAAGGTATGTTCCCCCTCTGGTTAGGCCCCCCACCCACTGCCCCGCCCCAGGGCTGACATGGTTGATGGGGGCAGTGACAGCATGGGAGACAAAACTCCTGTAGCCTCCAGCACTCTCTCCCACAGTTGCCCTGTGGGTAGGTCCTTTTACAGAAGGGAAGCCGTGGCCCGGGGCCTCGAGCAGGTTGCAGAGCTGGTCCGGGCGCCCTGACTCAGGCCTGGGCTTCCCCACAAGGCTGCACGACCACACACCCAAAAGCGCTAGGTGTCCCTGTGCACACTGGAGGCATGGCGTGAGGGCGCACATCATCTTCACGACCCACTTTGCCTGTGTCCCAGGATCCTGGAGCTTGGCCCTCACACAGAGGCTCTCGGCCTGCCTGCACCCCATGGCTGGAGTCCCAGCTCACTTAAAGACGGATTTCTTGGGCTGTATGTGTCCACATGCGCCCCTCTTGTCTCCTGAGCTGGGGCCCCAGGAGCCTACAGCTGAGGGAGCTCACTGGCCCCAGGACGGGTGTCTGGCCTGGTGCTGGGCTGAGGGCAGCAGAGTCTCCTGAGCACTTGTTGAAACAGACACTGGCCCCCATTCTGGGGTGTTTTAGCATGTCCAGGGTGGGGCCCAGTGGCCATCCTCATGCTGCTAGGGCACAACCAGGTTTGGGAGTCCCTGCCCTCGAGTTCCCAAGGCAGGGACAACCCCTCTTCTGTGCCATTCCTCCCCAGAGGGCCCCCTAGATACCAGGGATGCCTCCTCAAAATACCAGAACCCCCCCTTCCCTGTGTGGCCTGGATCCCCTCCAGTATGACTCAGAAACTCTATTTTCTTCTCCTCTAGTTTCCAAGCTCTCGAGAGTGTGAGCCTGTGGCCTGAGCAGCTAGTGTGAAATGAGGAAAAATCTTTCTAGTGGAAATGTGCTCTGGGTGGCTAGCCACCCCAGGGTGGGACACAGGGGTCCCATCTGGCCCACCTGGGCATCTGGAATGTATCAGGACAGAGCTGCTCTACCACCCCCAGCATGGCCGGCTCGGCAGCTCTGCTGAGCCCCGCTGGCTGCCTGGGGACCAGGCTTCTGGCACATTCCAGGAAGAACCACAGGCATTCTGCTTTGGATTGGATGTGATCCCGTCGTAGTTGGACTTGAAACTAGACAACTTGGAGAGGGGGTATTTTAAGAAAAAGAATGCAAAGTCACAAAGGCAAGAGGCACAAGGCCCATGGAAGCCAGGCCTGGGCTTTCATGTCACCGCCAGGGGTGCCCACCCAGGCCCCAGGAAGCCACAGGCCTGGCGCACAGAAGGGACTGCTACCAGACAGACCCTGCTGCGGGTTCCCATCAGCAGCCGAGGCCTTCCCCCACCACGCAGATGGAGAGGGGGCGCCACCCCCCTCTGAGGGGCCTGATGAAAGGACCCCATCCTCCTGGGAAGCTGAGAGCCGTGCTGTATCCCAGTTCCCCTGGGGCTGCCAGGTCAGTGTCCCCTTCAGGGGCCACTTTCCCCGAAGCCCCTGCCCTCTTGGCTCAGCCCCTCCCTGGACACCCTGCCCCCTGGGGCTGAGGCTGGGCTGCAGGGTGTCGGGCGCCTGCTGCCTCTCTCACTCGCTCTCCTTCCCCTTCATCTCAGAAATCTCCCCAGCCTCTCCCTCCTCCTCCGCCCTGCTTTTTCCCCTCCATTACATCTTCCTTACATCTCCCGGAATAAAAAAACAATTCTCTTGTGCCCCCTAATTCCCCCTCCCAACAGTTTAAGACCATTATATTAAATAATGATAATCACAAGCATCTCTTTGTTCCATCTTCAACGGCCGCCTGTTCGCTTTAAAGCTCTCAAGCCCAAGGTCACAGGCCCCTCCACGCAGCTTAGATAAATCTTTCCCATCGCTGAATTCTGACAAATCCCTGCATCCGCTGGCGCTTTGTTGTATATTCTTTGTTTGAAATATGGCATGCCGCGCGACGTGCCTCCGTGCCTGCCTCTGCACCTTTGCATATTAAATCGTGGCCATGTTTCCCGGGCAGAGAGAGGAAGGCTGGGCTGCCTCCCTGCCTGTGGTGGGAGAACCCCCACCCGAGCCCCCCACCATCGCTCAGCCAACCCTGGCGGCTCCCCTCCCGTGGAGGTGGTGCAGCGTTCTTTGTTCTCCATGCCTGCTGGTCCCCATCACCTTCCCAAGGGGCATTTGTCTCTGCTCCCAAATCATTTATTCTTAATAACTTGATTAAATCAAAAAGCATCATCACAGGCCCCCAAGCAGGGGCGAGTGGAAAAATGGGGATGGTGGAAGGCTCCAGAACAGGGCATCAGCCAGCTGCGCTGGGTGGGGGAGCAGGTAGGGGCTCCCCTCCCCCTGCCCTCTAGACCAGGCCTGCCCTGCTGGGCCCGTTCCTGCTGGGGACACACATCAGCATCCCCATCCTCTCTCCGGTACCAGTTCTTTTTCCTCTTTGCTGTACTAGGTTGAGTAGTGTCCCCCCATAGTTCGCATCCACCAAGAACCTGAGACCATGACCTTATTTGGAATAAGGGTCTTTGCAGATGCAATTAAGGGAAGGATAGAGACGAAACCATCCTGGATTTAGGGTGGGCGTGAATCTAATCACGGTGCTTTAAGAGAGACAGGCGCAGAGGAGACCACTGAGGCAGACACCTGGAGATGCAGCCACAAGCCAAGGAAGGCCAGGGATCGCCAGTGACCAACAGAAACCAAAAGGCCTGGAACAAATTCCCCCTTGGGCCTCCAGAGGGGCCCAACCGCATGGCACTTGGAGGGTGGACTCCTGTCCCCAGAGCTGTGAAGCAATACTCTGTGCTCTTTTAAGCCGCCCAGTGTGTGGAGCTTTGTCTCGGCAACCCCAGGACATTGACACAGTCTCTTCGCTTCCTTCCGGCAGGTTGTCCAATCCCTCTGCCAATGAGACCAAGAAGGGGACCAACCCATGTGTGAACACTGGGGTTCTGGGCACAAAGGACTCAGGTCCAGGCCTTGGGGGCCTCCCATGCCGCAGATTCCTGGGCAGAGAAAGGACAGAAGCTTCTAGAATGCTGTAGCCTTATCCCCCCTCCCCCATCCATGGGAGAGTGGCCAGGTGAGCACGGGCTTGGGCCCTGGTGGTGCCTCTCCTGGGATGCCCGCCTAGTGGGCTGTCTGCCCCTTCCTGCTTCTTCACTCAGGACCTGGAACATGCCTAAGGTGACAGAAAAGGACCTTTTCACGCCCACATATGGACCTTTGACAGACAAGCAGGAGTCCTGGGCCCTACACTACCGCTTGGAGGCTGCTGCGGCCCCGCCCCTCCGCATACCCTCTGCTTCTCCAGGCACTTAAGTTCTTAAGGCTTTTTCTCCACTAGCCTCACTTGTTACTTCAGTTCTTCCCCTTATTTCCCCTAATTTCTCATATATTCTGAGAAAGCAGAGCAGATGAGAAATGCTGTCACTGATTCTGTTGGGTTTCCCCTGAAAGCCCAGATAGGGGAGATGAATGAGGGCATTTTCTCCTGTGCTCCAAATGCTTACAGCCCCATGTAGGAGCCGCCGGGCTTTCTTTCCTGTCTGCTCCGTGAACCCTTCCTGAGAGCTGCCCCTGCTGGCCCACTGCTCTGCCCAGGCCTTTCAGGACTCAGGTTTTCCCCGGTAAAACTGCCTGATGGACTGGCCCCCCCATCCCCAGGCCGCAAATTCCTTCCAGTAGCCCTGGGGTGGCTCACCCCCTGGCAGGGGGAGCGGTGGTCCTGGGGCTCACCTGCAGAATGGGCCCCGGGGTCCTCCCGGCCCTCAAGGTCTCCTCCGGTGTCTCTCCCAAATCGTCGTCCTGTGCCAGACCCCGTCACTCCCCAGCTGCCCAGAGAGATGTGCGCTCAGCTTCCTGCCAGCCTTCTTTCCTAATCCTAGCAATTCTGTTTCCACTTTGTTCACCCTAAATATATGCTGGCCCCTACAGCAGCTTCAAGGGCACTCCCCAAGGTCCTGGCCTTCAGCCTCCTTGCCCACAGCCCCCCGGGCATTGCTGGCTGGCCCCTCTCGACACCCTAACCATCTCCAGGAGTGTGGCTGTGTATCGCTTGCTCTCCTGCTTCCTGGCTGTCTGTCTTTGCATCCAGCCTGGAACCCAGTCTTGACCCACAAAGTTCAGACCCGCTCGAGGGGTGGCAGTTGGGGGAGATGCTCCATAATTCAAGAACAATGGGTGCATAGTCAATTCGCTTCAGCCTCGGCCCCTCTCCTCAGCTCCTGCTGGACATTTCCACCTGGATTATTCAACGAACATCTGCTTTGTGTTGGACCCATGTTGCCTGGCAGTTGTGGCAGGTGTTAGGGACACCGAGGTGGAAGTGGTGCACAGGCCCTGGCTTCCAGGAGGCCAGAAGCCTGGCAGAGAGGCCAGTGCGTGGCCATCACTGCATCCCAGCAGACCTGGGGTTAGGCTCACCTTCCCCAGCAAACACTGTCTGCCTGCTGGTACCACTTATGTTCCCTGGACTCAAACCCTAAAGTGTCATCAACTATTCCCTCATTCTCCCTAACACCCAAGTCCAGCTGGCCCCCGGACCCATATCCCATGATGCTTTACCCCATCTCATGGTGCAGGCCCTCCCACACCTTCTGTGGCCACTCTGGTCCATGGCCCCCTCAGAATGAGACTCCAACTGCCCCTTGCCTCTGGGCAAGCCCAGTGAAGGACATATAGGTACATATGTGTGCAGGTAACACAAAATTAACAATAAGTATAATAATATTAATCTCCACGTGTCTGTTGGAACAATGAATTGCATGTTCACCCTGATTCTAAACATCTAGTAGGGTAGTGGGTGTCAAGACACCTGAGATTCAGCCCTGAGCCAATCCAGCTGTGTGCCTTTGTTGTCTGAGGGGAAACTGAGACTCAGAAAGGGGGTGTGGCACCCCCTTTCTGAGTCTCAGTTTCCCCTCAGACAACAAAGTGGCTGGAGTGTGGGCTCTGGCGGCTCCTTCCAGCTTGAACTCCCCATTTCTATGTCTCGATCATCTGCATTCTTGGCTTCACCTAGGGGAGTCTCCTGCCCGCTTCAGAGGGGGATCCAGGAACACGAGGACAGAGGAAGAGGGGGCCGTCCAGAGGCTGCCTGCCCCCTCCTCCCTCCTTATGAGCTGCAGGGAGAGGGGACATGGCTCCCAGGAGTCTGTGCGGACCCCCTGGGGATCCTGGAGTCCTCCCAGTGGGGAGAAGGCCCTCACCCACTCCCCCCCTCTCAGGCTGCCCTTCAATCCTTGGCCTGCGAGCAGAAGGTCCTCCTGCCTGCGTGTCATGCCTGCTGTGTTTTCCCACCTCTGAGGATGAATTCTGTCCCTGCTTTAAGCACACACACCAGATTTATGTTGCAGTCAGGGAGGGGCCTCCACGGAGGCTCAAGGGTCTCCAAGCAATAACCCCTAACTCAGAGATTCATCCGCAGGGGCACAGACAAGGGCGTTCCCCACCAGGAGCTGCCAGTGAGCAGCAGAGCTGGCCTGCAGGCTGGTCACCCACTTTGCACACACCTCAGAACTTGGGCAGCTACAAACGGAAATGGACTAAACCCATTAAATCTATTTTTTCCCATGGTGGGAGGGAGTATGGATTTCCTAAAGATAGAGATTTTCAATTAAGCTTTAAAACTATGAGCAAGACTTAATACTGACAATTAGCCTGGACAAACAGGTAATCGCGCTGTTGAGGTAATTTATATAAGCCCCCAGCACCCAGGAGGCGGGTCGCACATTGCACTGCAAATGATAGCCCTAAGAGGCTGCAGCCTCTCCCTGAAGCCGCAGCCCAGAGCATGGGGTGGGGGCCATCCTGAGCTCCCCATCCCAGAGCGCTGACATGGCAGGAGCCGGGGTGGGGCTGTCCCATGCCAGCTGGAGGAGCCTCTGGGTCATGGCTGGACCAATCTGGGGTGACAGACATGGATGTCTCTGGTCTTGGAAAGGAAAGTCTTGCCTCTTCCCTCCGAGAGGTCCTGTAGTAAATAGAGTGCAACGCTTCTGGAGAGTTTAAGGCTGCTCTGCCCCCAGGAGCCCTGTGGGCCTGGATGTTACCCATCCACTCTGCGCTTCAGTCTCCTCGCCTGTAGGGGGCATAGCTCAGGGGTAGAGCATTTGACTGCAGTTTCCTCACCTGTAAAATGGAGAGGCGCGCCCAGCAATGCCTTTGGGGTGTGTCTCTCAGTTCCAGGCCCATGCAAGCGCCCATGGGTGGCTCGCTGCTTGTCACCCTGTCCCTGCTAACCCAAGACCACCCTTTGTGTGCCTCGTGCTCAGACCGTGCCCACAAACAGGGGTCACCTGATGACTTTCAGTACCGAGAGCGGCGCATCCCTCTCCCAGACCGCAGCTGCCTTCCCGCCCAGAACAGATGTATCCACCTATGGCAACAGAGTATTGATTCTTTAAAATGTCACATCAGTGAGACTTTTTAAAGAAAAGATCTCTGGCTTCCTCTCCTGGGCAGGGGTCCGAGACTGAATCACAGCCCCCACTTGAGTTCTCCCCCTTTGAGAATTCCAAATGCATTTTTGTTCATGTCATGCAGTTTCAAGGAGCTTCTCCTTCCCCATGCATGGGCCACTTTCCTAGGATTGCTGTGCGGTGGGGGTTGATCTGTGTCCCTGTGTCAGGGCTGAGGGTGGGGAGGGGGTGGAGATGTGCCCTGTTCCTGTCTCTTATGTTTTGGGGTCCAAGTGCCCAGGCAGGGAACAGAGGGCAAGCCTGGGGGAGACCATTACTTCCTTAGCTGGGGGCTGCTGAGGGGGGATGGTCTGATGCAGGTGGGGTGCTGGCAGGGCTGGATGGCCTCTGCACTAAGGCAGGGCCCTCCTCCCTCTCCCATTCCACCTGTGCTCTCGGAGCTCCCTGGGACAGCCTGTGAGCCCCGAGGGATGCACCAGCATTACTGAGCCCATGCCTGCACTTCAGGTCAGCAGCGAAATCAGACAAGAAAACAAAGAATCATTAAAAAAATTTTTTTTTAATGATGACAGTTATTTACAGTAGCCAAAAGGTAGAGACAACCCAATGATGAATGGATAAACAGGATGAGGGCTAGCCACACAATGGAATAGTAGTCAGTCATAAAAAGGACTGGGGCTCTGACGTGCCACCACACGGACGAAGCTGGAGCACATCACACTGAGTGAAAGGAGCCTTGAAGCCAAAAGATAACCAGGCACGCTCCCATGTATGGTGTCAGGGGTGTCAGGCAGAAAGGTAGTCATGAGCAGCGAGAAAAGGGGAAGATAAGGCTCAGAGAAAAAGCCCCCCAAACCCTGCCCAGGTCCGGGGTCCCCTGTGGAGACAGCAAAGGCTTTGCAGAGAGATAACTTCCTCCCCAGCCAGATCACAGTCAACAGACCTAAGAACGGCTCAGATCACGGCTCAGCATGGGGGAAGCACATGCTCACTGACGGATGACTATCTAGAAAGACCTGTAATTAAAGGACCCCATCTTGTCAGTCACAGAGGTGCCTCCTAACCGGAGTGCAGTGTATAAGCCGCCCATCTAACAGATCAAGGCCTTTGTCTTCCTTGACTCTGGCCTGCCCCTCCTCGGAGTGCATTTCAAATAAAACTTTCCCTCTGCTTCGCTAGTGTGTCTCTGTCTTTCAGTTCTTTGTTGCGGCGGGACAAGGACTGAGGAGAATGAACTCAACCTGTAACAATGTGAAGGGTCCAGACTGGGCAAATCCAGAGAGGCAGAAAGGGGTCCATGCTTTGGGGGTTGGGGAGTGACTGCTAATGGGCACAGGGCTTTTGGGGGGTGATGACGGTGTTTTGGAACTAGATAGAGGGGGAATTGCACAACGTTGTGAATGTACTAAATGTCACCAAATTGTTCCCTTTAAGATGATTAATTTTATGTTATGTGAATTTTACCTCTTTTTAAAAGAGTCATTCCAAACAGAACTCCCTGAGAGAAACAAAGCAGGAGCTGAGACAGAGAGGAGACAGTCTTGCCTTGCTCTTCTGAGCCACCAGACTGGAGCAGGGAGTGGGGGAGCCTGCAGGTCCGACACCCTGTTTGCAGGCAGGCATTACTGAGTGAGAGAAGCCACTAGTCAGGTGCCTGCAGGGTCTCACCTGTGCCCGGGACCACTGGCAGTCACCCACCTGGATTCTGCCACGTAACTGCTGGCCACATTCCCCCTCCTGCAGGAAGCATAGCTGGTCCACAAGGTCACCTTGGTGGGCTGCAGGCAGAGCTTTAAAACACGAGATAGGAAACATCGGTGCATCTCTCACATGGAGAGGGTCATATTGCACGAAGTGACTTCTCAGGTTCATGAACATTTCTATGTAGCCTGAGTTGCTTTGCAAAATCTACATCTCATGAGGCAGTTTAAGAGTTTGGAAAATGCTGCTCTGAGTGAGCCCCTCCCCCGCTGTAGCTGGTCGCCTTCTTAAGGTCTCTGCTTGAGCGCCGGAGGCTTTTTATTTTTTCTCTTTTTAATTCAGGAAGGGCCTGGCAGAAGGCGGCTGGGGGAAGGCAGCACTACCTCTACTGCTGAGGGGCGGGTGGACTCCCTCCCCACTCCAGTCTCTACCCTTCTGTCCCATGATACGCTGAAGCTTCCTCAAATTTGGTTGTGGGGGGAGAAGACACAGAATGAGGTCAGGGGGACAGGCTCCATGGAGTGCTGGGCAGCTCTGGGTCTCATGGAGCAAGTCAAAACCAACCTGTCCCTCAAGGCTACTCCAGCATACCATCCAGGGAGCCTTCCTGATTTCCCCAAGTTGAGGATGGGTGTGCGTAGGACAAAGGGGACCAGGAGGGTGACCATTCTGGTGAAAAACCTCTGCAGGTGCTTTGTGGACAGAAGTGCCCGAGGGATGGCCCCAGCCCGCAAGGCTGCAGAGCCCTTTCCTGGCTTCAGCGCAACACGTGCGTGCACACATGCACACACACTCACTGATTCTTCCCACCTGGGCTTTCCAGGGGGTGGGCACTTGATGGCTTTGTTGTTAAATGAACAGATGTTGATATGGCAAATTTATTGACTACGTGTGATACCAGGCTCTGTGCTAAGCATTTTACAGACATTGTCCCCTTGATCTTCCCGACAGCTGTCTTCACCTCTCTTTCACGAAGAGGAAGACGTGGAAAACACCGCTGAGAAAAGCAGAGAAACCTGCCCAAGGCCACCCAGGTGTTAAATGGCAGAGCAAGGCTCCATCCCGGCTGCCCCAGGCCTAGAGCCCACCTGCCTTTCCGTGACCTCCCTCCTAACTCCTAGCATGACAAATGCACACATGCATGGCGAACACGTGCCTCAGTCTCCTTCCCCCGCCATGTTCACGGCCAGCTGGGCTTGCCTGTCACCACACACATGAATCTGTACTAGCAAACAGGCTCTAGCTTCAAACAGAGACAAACTTCCACGAGAGGCAGTTTGTTGGTCCGAAATAATTGCCTCCTATCAGGATGTGTTAAAACTGAGGAGTAACCAGGTTCCGGTTACCTTAAGATTTATGGTACATGACATGCTGTTCTTTCCACCACAACACATTTGCATAAAATGCTTATATTACTGCAGCTTCATCAGACCTGAAAATGCAATATGATTCCAATAACATTTCTCTGGAGATAGACAATGCGCTGAAGCAAAAACACTATGTGTTGCCTCCGCTCTGTGTCTTTATTAACAAACATGCCAGGAGGCACTGCTAAATCGCACAATTGAAATGGCACGAAAACTCCCACCTCGTAGGGGGCGGCTCTCCAGTTTCCTCCGATCCATCTTACTATTTCCTGAGTGTCAAAGCATTGCTTTAAACATGTCATAAAGCCCTCAGTTGAGATGTTGGCATCGCCACAGTTTGACTTCCTCGCCTCTGCCACCCCTTTGCATTTTCAGTGAAGATGCTGTGGTCTGAGATACTAGGCTTTCTAGATTCATAGTCTTTGCTCTTGTCACTGAAAACATGGGTCAGTGTGGGAAAACGCTCTGATGAGGGCTATGGGTCCCAGCTCCTGGGCTCTGGGTTGGAGGCAGGGGACTGTCCTCAGGGCCTTCTATACCCCTTCTTACCTTGGGAAGGAAGGCCTAGCTGGAGGCATTGGCAGGGCTCACGGGGGTGCAGGGTGGCACTGCCATCCAATGATGTGGACACTCATATCATCTCATGGATGTCCCTTTAACATCTGGTGGCACGAAAATTAAGGTGAAGGCCAAGACCAAACATGTGGGAAGATCCTGCTCGGCGTCACTCTTAATTAAGTACGAATGGAAACAATGAAATAAGACTTTCCACCCAACCACCTGATAAAATAGCAGAGACTTAGATAGTGGCCAACCTTGGTTAAGAAGTGGGACGTGGGCTTTGCTCCCCCCACCTCCGCTCCTGGCTGCTGCAGAAATGGGACAATGTTCTAAGATCCTTTCTACTCAGAGGTGGGTCTGAAGGCCCACAGCAGCTTCCCCTGGGGCTAGCCAAAATGCAGATGCTCGGGCACCATCCTGTGAAGTTGGAAAGTGGGGGTGGGGCCCAGCAATCTGGTGTGAAGCCCTCCAGGGATGCTGATGCAGCCTGGAGTTTGAGAAGCAGGGCCTTAGAGGACATTTTGGTCCAGAAATTCCACTTTTTGTTTTTCTATTACATTTTCTAATTGGCTACTGCTGGAGCATAGGAAGACAATTGCTTTTTTTTTATGTTGAGCCTTGATCTGGCCGTGCTGCTGAATTCTCCTATTAGTTATAATCATTTGCCGGCTGGTTCTGGTGGATATTCTAGTCAGAAGATTCTACTGTCTGCAAATAAGGACAGATCTGTCTTGTCCTTTCTAATCTGTGTACCTCTAACTTCTGTTTCCTATCTTCTGTCCTATTTGCTAGGAGGCCAGAGCAGAAGTGAATTCTGTCCTGCTTTTCAGAATTATTCTAAGATAGGCCTATCTGGACATGCATGCCAAGATGCTTGGAGGGGCATTCATTACAGTAGCCTCTGCATGAGCAAGATGCTGTAAATGGCCAAAAGGCTCAACAGCATGGGGCTGGTTAAATAAACCCGGCCGTGGAATATTATGCAGCTAACACAAAGGCTGGAGTACACCCAGTGTGCTAGAGATAGCAGGAAATAGCAGGCATGTGTTATTTGAGAAGAAAGGTTGCAGAACAACAGGTATGATATAAAGATACACGAACTTGTATGATTACACGTACACAAAGTTTCTGGAAGGATGCACAAGCAATTCTCAATCTTTGCGTTTGAGGAGGAGGCCTACAGGGTGTGAGGCAGGAGGGAGAGGGCCTCTTAGGCAGATGCCTCTTTTCACTCCTTTAACTTCTGTATTCTGCAAGTGTTACTGTTTCAGGCAGGAAGTTAGTATTTCTAAAGGCCTTTTTAAAATAGGCAAGCTCAGGCTGGTCAGAGAAGTGTGCCTGCCTGTCTAGCCAAGGCTTCTCCAGCCACACAATGGAGGTGCCTGGTGTTTAGGGGTGGAGGACGGAGCTGAGTGTGGCGTTCCATTCTGGCAGACCCCTTGTTGGCCCCGAGTCATGCTTCCAGGGGGCCTGATAACAACTCAGAAGAGAAGTCAACGTTGGACTTGCTTAGCGGATTCTCCGTCACAATTAAACTTCAGCAGTTCCACTGCAAACAGAATCTCTGCTCCCAGGACACCCTAGGCTTCATGCCCCCCACACCGCATGCAGCCCTCTGGGTTGATCTCCTCCAGCAATGGTTAAGCGTGCAGCCTTGGCTATGCAGATCCCGGTGAGAATACCTGCCCCAGTCTGGAGCTCCAGGACTTAGGACAGGTGTCCTGAGCTCTCCGAGGCAGCTTCTTCATCTGCAAAATAGGGGGAATGATGCTGACTTGGAGAGGGTGTTCTCCTATTAAAGAAGAAAATCTAAAGGGAGACTAACAGGTGTGTCCCTGAGAGCATCGTGCCAACTGGTGCCAGCGTCTTGCTGAGTAGACCTGGCAAGCAGCCTGCCTCTCCATCCTTCATGGCCACCCCTCCACTCCCGGTGGATAATCCAGGCTGAAGATCCAGGGACGGCTTCTGACTCCCCTTTGCACATGTGGATCCTGGACTCAGAGGTCACAGAACTTGGCACCGTCAGTCAGAGGCTGAATGGACCAAAGCTTGTGGGTTCTGACATGTGTCCTGGACTTTGTACTCCGTCAGCTCTTCCTGCCCCCTGATCCAACTGCCTCCCAGCTTTAAAACGTTACCATGAGGAAGCCAGATACAGAGCTGAACATACTCTATGTGGGCATCTTTCCACTTTTACCAGGAATGGAGAAAAAGGGAAAGGATTCAGACCAATATGTCAAATGGAAAGGTTATACATTATTTTTATTTTCTTCCTTATTTTAACTTGCTAGAATTTGTACAATAAGACACACTTCCTTTGTAAAAGCGGAAAAAAACTCATCTATATTTATGGTACCAATTTTAAAAAAATATGTATTATACATTGATACACAGGAAATGGGAAAACATAAACACAGCTCCACAACGATTGCAGTAGAATGTGAAATTTAAAAGAGCACCATACAAATCTGTGCATTTAAACATGAATGCAAAAGACAAGGTGTTGGGATGGAGTGATTTCTGACTGACGGTCATGCAAGAACATTATGTTCTTCTTACTTTCTGAAATGTTAACAAAGATATATGTTACTTTTAAAATGATGGACTGTCACCTCTTCAGAAAGGACTTTCCTAAACACCGCCTAGGAAGCATCGCCCTGCCCTTGGGGAAGGAGGTCATCTTCTTCTTCTGCTCCTTTCTTCGTGACCATGGTCACTACCTGGGTTTAAACTATGCAGGCAGGTCTCTCTCCCGCTCTGGAGTGTCCACACTTGGGGACTGGACCTTCACCCAGAGGGGTGTCTGGCACACGTTGGGTGAATGAGCAGCCGGACGGCAAGATGGGTGAAGGAGGAGGGAAGCGCAAACACTCCGGGAATTAGGTGGACGCATCCGAAATGTGAGTGTCCTCACCCTGATATGTGAGTCCCGCTAGATGCCGTTCACTCCGCTGGTGCTGGAGTCCAGATGACATGCTCACGGTCCCTGAGGAACACAGCCCCCGAGGAATCTGGGGGGTGGGCAAGTAGGAAGGGAAGGGAACTAACATTTATTAAGTAATTTATTAGATGTCAAGCTTCACATACAGGATCTCATTTAAAGACTCATTTAGTACACCCGTTCTGTCCACAGTGGGGGATTATTTAGAAGACAGAGATGACAGCGACAGCCAGCATGTGCTCTTAGCGCTTGTCAGGGGTTATTTCATGTGACCCTCACCACATCCTGTGCAGGAGGCACCCCCACCCCCGCCCACTCCGCGGAGCCAGAGAGGAACCTGGAGCCCGGATGGGTGGGAGAACGGAGCTAACTGATTCGCTGGAGGTCCGTGACCGGCAGGGATGGGGCAGGACCCCCACGCAGCCAGCACCCATAAAGGCCGTGTGTTTTCCCAGTGTTGTAGTGAGGAGCAAACAGGAACATGGGTCTGAAATGCCCGGCACGTACTAGGTACTCAATAAAAATGGGCTGAGTGAATATTTGTGGCTCACAGATGAGGAAACGGAGGCTTAGAGCTGTTACGTGACTTACCCAGGGTCAGGAAGCGTAAGCAGGGAACCAAGGCACCGAGGCCCCTTCCTGCCACCCCATCAGAGCCTGAACAAATGATGCAAAGGCAGCAGGCTGGGGACTCAGAGGTGGGCACCATCTGCTGCGTGAGCCTGAAGGAGGAAGGAAGACAGTGAGCGGGAAGGGATGGAGGAGGTCTCCTGGAGAAAGGAGGGGAGGCTGCAGGTGTTGGAGGGAAATCTGGATGTTAGCAGAGTCTCTGTGCTATGGAGCAGTTGCAGGTGCCAAGGCACGGCGGCAGGACAGAGCCGTGGACGGACGCGATGTAAGTGCCGGGGCGAGGAGAGGAGCAGGAAGAGGAGCCTGGAGACACTGACCCAGGCCAGGTCACAGAGGCACCCAACCACCTTGAACTTAGTCCTGGAGATACTGGTTCTCAAGCCTGGCTGCACGTTAGACCCCCGAGGGCTTAAACGTACCCCAGTGTCCAGAGCCGCAGAGCCATGAAGGCAGAACCACAGGCGCCAGCGCCGCTGGGGCAGAGGGAGGGGGAAGCCGGGGCCTCGGGGCGCCTGGCCACCGACCTTCTCGTTGGGCCGCTGTGAGGCCTTTGTCTCTTTCTCTAAGATGTTACCTCGCGGCTGTCTGGTCCCAGCACCTGTGTCTTTGGATGGCAGAGAGCGAGCCTTGGAGGGGACAAAGCCTGGCTGATGGGAAAGGCTTCCTCAGGCTGTTGGAGTTGTCCCGGCAGGAGTTCAAGTCTTCGTCCGGACTCTGATGGGCTGGGAGAAAAGCAGATTCCAGGGGCACCCGAGAGGCAGGAGGACAGCTCACACTCGGGTCTCCAGGGAGGGAGCACGGAATTCCCCACCCCGCTTGCTGCGTGGCTTTGTGGAGCTGCATGCGCCACTTGCATGGCCGTTGAGCACCAAAGACCCCACATCTGAGGCCCTGCCCCGGTCCTCACAAAGCACCC
Source organism: Smutsia gigantea (assembly GCA_032199065.1). Taxonomy (NCBI): domain Eukaryota; kingdom Metazoa; phylum Chordata; class Mammalia; order Pholidota; family Manidae; genus Smutsia; species Smutsia gigantea. Next base: position 51,788 of record JAVSCE010021545.1, read on the forward strand.
CAGATGGCTTGGTTAGCGCCCAGTAGGACTTGCTGTCTGAGCATCACCGGGGCAGGGGACAGTCAGGGAGGAGAGAGACAGAATCAGCGGGGTGAAAGGAAGAAGACTTTGCTGGGGGAGTGGGGAGCTGCCAGCCCACCAGAGAAGCTGCCAGGGATGCGGGCCAGGCCTGAGGACTCTGAAATCCACCATAAGCATAGGCTCCAGTTGTGTCTCTCCAAGAAACAGGCCTTGACCTTGACTCAGAGCCCCTCTCAGGTTTGGGGCCATGCCTTTCTGGGGCAGGGGAGACTTTGATGCTGGACAGAAACAGAGGGAGGCAGAGCGGCTCACCCGTAGAGGGCGTGAGGCGTCCAGTAGGACGCAGGGCCCATGGGGTAGGGCCATCTAGGTTTGTGCTGGAATTTCTCACTCTTTCCATTTGCATTTCATATTTCAGTTAAAAAATCAGGACAAAGGTTACAGAGCAGCCTTCCCACTCCTCAGTAATTACCAAATTAACACATTCTAACGGGCGAGCCCCCAGCAGCATGCTATGATTAATGCCAGGGACAATTAGCCACCGAGCCTTCCCTGTGTTAACCTCCTTACGCAGCCAGACACCGCTGTGGGGTCTCTGGGGCCTGCCTCCATCACAGGCACTCCCTCCCCCTGGATTTAATGGGATCTGAGGCCGGCTTAATGTGCTAGGCAGTGCATGTCCCACCCCCGTGGCCCGACCTTAACAAGTCAGGGAGGCAGCTTCCCCACCCAAGCAAGATGCCCAGAAAATGAGCTCCAAATTAATTTATTCAGCCAATTTATCAGGCAGGCAGGGATTGGGAGGGAATACTTGCCCAGTCTGGGGCCAGGGCTGAGGGAGAGGCAAGATAAAGGGGGGCTGCCTTCCGGGAGCTGGCTGCCCAGGGGTGGGGGCAGGGCACGGTCCGGTGGGGGACCCAGCTGCAGAATGGGGCCAGTTGCTGGGGATGGCCGGGGATGTGGATGGTGGGGGATGACACTATGTAGGGCACCCTGGATGGGGGACCCAGCTGAAGCTGAAGGGTGGCCCAACTGCAAACAGGAGAAGCAGATGTTAACTGGGAAATAACAATAATAAAAGCAGGAGGGTGGCCTGGGTGGGGCATGCTCCAGATGAGTGACAAGTGGCTTTGGCCTGAGTGCACACTGGGGGGATGGGGAGGGTGAGAAAGAGGTGTGATCTGGTGGGGGCCAGTGCAGGGAGGACACAGCCCAGGGAGGGACACACCTGGGCTGCTTATCCCAGAGGCAGGGGAGAGATCAGGAGGGAAGCTGATGCTGAGTCTAGGCAGGAAATGGCTTCTGCTGGTCTTGGGGCAGGAGGAAGGAAGGGACGAATTCAAGAGAGAATTCAAAGGAAGGATCAGTGAGGCCCAGCATCCGGTTAGACAGGAGACCTAGAAGAAAGGCAGGTGCTGGGTTTGAAGTGACTCTCTAGGAGGGGGAGTCCACAGAGGGGAGAAGGGATACAGGGCTGTCAGCCTGGGAAAGGCGGGTTGGGGAGGCAGACAGGGGCTGTGGGGTCAGAGCTGCTGCTCCAGGGGGCAGCCTGCTCTGGATCCTGAGGACGAGGAAGGGCAGGTATGGTCCCAGGTAAGGTCTGGAGACCAGATTCACCCAACCTCAGGCCTCAGAACTCTTAGAAAGAACCTCCACTCTCTGACCCTCTCTAAAGCAGACCTCGGCAGAGAAGGAGCCCAATTCTGGACTTTTGGACATATATTTTCTTGACTGAGTTCTAATGTCAGACCTGAAATGACAGCCTACTGGTTCTATCCATTCATTAATAATAACAGTTGAAATTCAGAAAACACTCCTCAGCCTCTGCCTGTCCTTGGCTCTAGAACCTGGAACCAGGATGGGAGGGAGGAGGATCTCAGGGCATCTTTAAAGTGGTTTTTGCCTTTTTGAGGGACTGCCGTCCTGCTGTCCACAGCTGCTGCCCAGGTTTATATTCCTGCTAACAGTGCAGAAGGGTTCCGGTTTCTCCACGTCCTTGTCAACCCTTGTTCTCTTCTGTTTTTTGCTACTAGCCATCCTAATGAGTGTGAGGGGGAATGTCATTGGGGTTCTGATTTGCATTTCCCTGATAACTAGTGATGTGGCACATCTTTTCATGTGCCTGTTGGCCATCTGTGTGTCCTCTTTGGCGATCTGTCTGGGTGAATGCACAAAGAAAATGTGGCATAGGCATACAATGGGCTATCATTTAGCCTTGAAAAGGAAGGAGATCTTGCCGAATACAACCTGAATGAACCTTGAAGACATGATGCTCAGTGAAATCAGCCAGTCACAAAAAAATGAATATTGCATGATTCTGGGCATACGAGGTACCTAAAATAAACTCACAGAAGCAGAAAGTAGGATGGTAGTTGTCTGAAGCTGAGGGGATGGGACACGGGGAACTTGCTGTTCAGCTGGTACAGAGTTCAGCTGTGCAAGATGGACACAGTCCAGAGATGCTCTGGCCGTACGGTGCCTGTGCTTGACAATATGGTCCTGGACACCTAAAAACTTGTTAAGAGGCTGGATCTTATGTTAAATGTTCTTACCCTAATATGGTAAGGTAAGATAAAATTAAAAGGTACCATGATGGCACGCAGACTCTGAGAGGCTCCCAACAAAGACGATTTATCGGATATCGCCAATATGTCAACTCTGTTTGAAGGGAGATTTGTAATTCCCACGTGAAACCAGCCCTGAGTGTTTTAGCACGTTCAGAACATGGGCTTTGGCAACACTCCAAGGGGTAAAATTAAAAAGTAGCCCAGTGTCTCTCCACAGTTGTGTCTTCAGGAGCTGAGAGGGAAAATGGGCACACTCTGCCTCAACCCCTCATCCCAGCCTTGCGGGGGGAGAGGAAGGAAGCAGAGAGAGCTGTGCACAATGCCACTGCATGTATGTATCTCATTTAGCCCTCGCAGCATACAGTAGGAACTGTGAACATTGCACGATAAGTAGGAATGTTACTCACATTTTACAGATGAGGAAACCAAAGGTTAAGGAGGCAACTTGTCCAATGTACGTGCCAGTGTGGTATGGTCAGAGGGCCTCTTTCGAGGCAGAGGCCCTGGGCCACCCTATGGGGGCTCCAGGACAGGGTCTGAGGCTTCCACGGAAGTGAGGTCCAGCTTGGCTTCAGCACCTAACAGCTGTGTGTCTTAATGCGGGTTATAATCTCTCCAACCCTATTTCCTCCGGTAAAAGCAGGCTCGTCATAGCAACGGCCTTAAAGGGTTGTCAGGAGGATTAATCGAGATCATTTGTATTAGATGCTGGGCCGTCGATCTTGGTACCATCTTCACCGTCCCCACCAATGTTCTCCAACTGGGAAAACAGGCGTCCGCAGGCCCGCACCCTGAGTCTCCTCACCCCAGTGCCTGAGTGTTATGTCTCCTTAGATTGGTTATTTGTTTGGAACACATCTTAACCAAAGCCTCATGCCTCCAGAGCCCTCACCCAGACAAACGTCAGTAATGGTGATGGCTCCCTGAGGCTGAATTTTAAAGAGCATTAAAGATTAAAGGATGCACAGGTCAATTACTGGTACAAGTGAATGACTTTAGGAGTAATTACATATAATTTTGTCTTGTTTATTCAGCATTAGTTGTAAGTGTCCGTGATCCTGGGTCCTGAGGGTCCTTCACTTTGGGCTTGCTTTCACAGATAAAAGGGCCTTGGCTCCAAATGCAGCAACTCTTGGCCTCTCCAGACCCAGCCTGGGTGACTGGCTTCAGGTCGGAGCCACAGACAGTTTTGGGATCCACCCGCCCCGAGCCGTCCCCACCAGGTGCCTCATCGTCACGCCCTGTGGGAGACACCCCGCAGCCTGGTCACCCAGGCTGGCAGGGTGCTGAGGGAGGTGGGGCAGACGTTCTCCAAGGTCTGCAGCCCAGAGAGGACACGTGACAGGGGCAAGGGCTTGTGAAGACCAAGAGCAGGCTGCTGGCGAGAGAGGGAGGCCACTGGGTGTGCATGAACGTCCAGGTTAGGAGGAAGGGATTTCCCAAGGTATGAGAAGGAGAAAGGGGAGTGTTATGGCCCAGACTTCTCCTTTGGTCAAAAGGGACAGAAACCTGTCCAAACCACTTGATAAACGGTCTATTACTGGAATACTCATCAGTTACAAACAGGGGGACTTAAGACACCAGAAAGTTTTACTCTCACAGTTCTGGAGGGCTGAAGTTAGAGATGAAGGCATGGCAGGGTCGGTTCCGTCTGGAGGCCCTGGGGAGAATCTGGTCCGTCTCCCGCTCAACTCTGGGGGCTGCCCGCAGTCCTGGGTGCCTCTTGGCTTACAGATGCATCACCTGCTCTGCCTCTGTCTTCGCATGGCCACCTCTCTGGCTCACCTCATCTCTTTTTGTGCAGGCCTCTGCCCAAATGTCCCTCATTTTACCGTCACTGGGTCAGGGCCCACCCCAATCCGGGATGATCTCACGTTAACCTGACGACATTCACAAAGCCTCTTTCTCCAAACAAGGTCACAGTCATAAGTTCTGGGTGGATGTGAATTTTGAGGGGACACTATTCAACCCAGTACCAAAGTTTACAACAAAGATACAAATACTCAAGGACCGACACTAGAGCAGAGCTGAGCCTCCTTGAGCCTGGGGCTGGGGGCCGGGACGGTGGAGGGCCACAGGGCTAACAGAGCTTGATTCTGTCCAGGCACTGGACATGCATGTGCGTAGGGAGGCAGGACCTCCCCAGCCGGGAGAGAGCTCAGTTTAATCAGAGTCGATCATGATCCTGCTCACCTTGTCCGTGACTATTTCAGCCTTGGACTTGTGATGAGGCATCCCACCCCCACCCCCGGCCCCCATCGTCCTATTAGATGTAAAGATAAGTTTGATAGGGTGGGGTAGCTTCTGAGAATAATGTTTTCATGATTAAAGAGAGATGCAGCAGTTTTGGTGTGTCAGAATAATGGATATCAGATTTATCCGCCCGACACATATTACAAAATTAGATAAAATAAGTAAAGCAGCAGTTTTACTTTGGACAGGATTTGGACAGTCGCCACTGCTGGGCTGAGATCCATGGGAAAATGGAAACATAGGTAAGTTCTACCTTCACCGAGGACTTCTGCCTGGGGCTATTGCCAAATTGAGGCGTGTGGAGCCCATGCAGACAACTTTATTGGGTGGGAAAAGCAGAGACCAGAGTTCAGGGTTGCTAAGGAATCTGGACTTTGCTGGGCAGGGAACCAGAGTCATACAGAGAAATAGGTCCTAAAATTGGCATGGAGCTCATCTGAGTTTTGGGCCAAATACTAATCAGGCTACGCACGGGGCAAGACTAGTCCCGACACAGAACAACGCCTGGGGGTGTGTGAGCCAAGTGGAGATTACAGAAGCTGCTCAGTGCTGGGAGATGAAGTTCTGGCCAGATGAAGTGGAGACACATTACTAAATACTCAAGAATTTAGCTGAGACCCCAGAAAGACCATACCATAGGAATAGGGCTACTCCAGCTCTAGAGTAAAAGCTACTTTAGATCCACCCTAACAAAGGTTAAACCCAACCCATGACAAGGTTGAGCTGACCCACTAGTATATTAACTATCTGTTAGAACAAAACCTAAAGCTCTTCAAATAAAAATGATCAGTAATGTGGTGTAACAATATGTGGCACACAGCCAAAAACTACTAGCTATATGAAGCAGGAAAATTGACGAAATATGTAAGAGAAAAACCATGCCAATAGAAACAGACCCAGGGGTAACAAAGACACTGGAATTAGCAAACAAGATTTAAAATCAGCTCTTATAAACTTGTTCAAAATATTTTTAATGAAAAGACATCTCTATCTACATATCTATTTATCCACCTATACATCTATATATAGAGATACATACACACAGATTGGGGGATCTCAACAGAGAAATAGAAACCATGTATTTTTTAAAAACCTAATGAAGGTTCTTGAACTTAGAAATAAAAAACGTATGGACTTCACAGAAAAAAGAGATGCTGCAAAAGAAAAGATCAGTAAACTTGAGGGGAGGTCATTAGAAACTCTCCAAACTGAAATACAGAGGTGGGGAGAAAGTGGACAAAATTACTAGAATCTCAGTGACCTGTGGGACAATATCAAACAATCATAGTTACATGTAATAGGAGCCCCATAAAGAAAGGAGAAAGAAAATGGGGAAGAAAAAATACTTGAAGAAATGGTAACTAAATTTCAAATTTTAAGAAAAACTATCAATCCACACAGGCAGGAATTCCGACAAATCCCAAACACAGTAAACACAAAGCAAACCTTCCCTGGGTATATTGGAGTCAAATTGCTAAACACCAAAGACAAAGAGAAAATCCTCAAAGTAGTCAGAAAGAAAAGCTGCACTGCACACAGGGAAGGAAAGAATAAGAGTGGCCAACAAATTCTAATGAAAATATGAAGCCAGTAACCAAAAGAATAACATCTTTAAAGTGCTGAAAGAATTCTTCATCTAGAATTCTATACCCAAAGAAAATGCTCTTCAAATAGAAGTTAAAATTATAAAAGAATAGCTAATAAGATAAATAAAAAATAAGACAAAATCATGTTTGATGATTCTACCCTTCAACATTCCTTTGGGTAATTTGGGACCAAATTAGCTGCAGAATAAATGCTGCCCTGGAAGAAATGCTGCCCTAACAAACTGTCCCCAAAAGGATCAAATTCCAAGTAACTTAACTATGTCCAGAACATGGTTCAATGATATTTAAATGAATACAACAAAACCTAGCACCAACCAATGTAAAACTAAAATGTCTAGTATCCAATTTAAAAGGCATACAAATAACCAGGAAGCCATATCCCATAATTAGGAGAAAAATCCACCGATGGAAAAAGGACCCTGAGATTATACAGACAATAGAGGCAGCAGAATAGAATGTTAAAGCAGCTGGCAAAGCAAACTTGAACATGATGGGAAGAGAAATGGAAGATGTAGAAAAGGCCAAAATCAAACTCTTAAGGATAAAAATTACAATATCTGAAATAAAAAGTATGCTGTCACTATTTACAATAGCCAAGACATGGAAGCAACCTAAGTGTCCATCAATAGATGAATGGATAAAGAAGATGTGGTACATTTACACAATGGAATACTATTCAGCCATAAGAAGGAAACAAATCCTACCATTTGCAACAACATGGATGGAGCTGGAGGATATTATGCTCAGTGAAATAAGCCAGGTGGAGAAAGACAAGTATCAAATGATTTCACTCATTTTTGGAGTGTAACAACAAAGCAAAGCTGAAGGAACAAAACAGCAGCAGGCTCACAGACTCTAAGAAGGGACTAGCAGTTACCAAAGGGAAGGGGGTGGGGGAGGAGGGAAGGAGAAGGGGACTAAGGGGCATTATGATTAGCACACATACTGTAGGGGGGCACGGGGAAGGCAGTATAGCACAGAGAAGACAAGTAGTGACTCTATAGCATCTTACTTTGCTGATGGACAGTGACTGCTATGGGGTATGTGGGGGGGACTTGAAAATATGGGTGAATGTAGTAACCACAATGTTGCTCATGTGAAACCTTCATAAGAATATCTATCAATGATACCTTAATTAAAAAAATGCTGTCTGTATTAACAGCAGATTAGACACATCATATGAAAGGATCAATCAATGAACTTAAGCAGCAATAGGAATTATCCCCCCAAAAAGAGGAAAACAATACTTTTAAAAAAGCATACAGCATTAGCGAACAATATCAAGTGCTCTAACACACGTGTAATTGGAGTCCTGGAATAAAAGGAGGGAGAGAAGAAAAAAATATTTGCAAAAATGATGGTTGGAAATGCTCGGAACTTGATGAAAACTATAAACCCACAGAAGCAAGAGGCTGAACTAACATCAGGCAGTAGAAACATAAAGAAAACTGCAGCACTAAACACATCATAAACAGACTGCTGGAAAACAGCAATCAAGGGAAAAATCATGAAATAGGAGAGAAAAGGCAAAAATAAGACTGACAACTGACAAATTCACAATTACAGGTGATTTCATTACCCCTCATTCAGTATTTGATAGAACCAGGAGACAGAAATGTAGTAGATATGACTTGAATCATACTATCAACCAACTTGACCTGATATTTAACATTCCTCTTACCAACAAAGGAAGACATTCCTTTTAAGTGAACACAGACCATTTACCAAGACAGACCATATTTCAAGTCAAAATATCAGAAAGGCTTTGAAATAATACAAAGCATATTCTCTGAAAGCAATGGAATTAAACTAGAAATGAAGAGCAGAAAGATAGCTGGAACATGGCCAGATCGTTGGAAATTAAAATATGACACACTTCTAAGGAACACATGGGTCGAAGAAGAAATCAAAAGAGAAATTAGAAAATACAATCTATCAAAATTTCTGGGATGCAGCTAAAACTGTACTTAAAGAAAAAATTATAGTAGTAAAAACTAGTAATATTAGCAAGAAGAGAGGTCTCAGACTGGTGATCTAAGCTTCCATCTTAAGAAATTAGAAAAAAAGAGCAAATCAAACCTAAAATGAGCAGAAGGAAGGAAATAAAGATAAGAGCAGAATTAAATGAAGTAGAAAAAAAATACAGAGAAAAATCAAAGAAACCAAAAGTTGGGCCTTTGGAAGATTATTAAAATTGTTAAAACAAAACAAAACTATGGCCTGACTGATCAGGATGAAAAATAGAGAAAACGTAACATGTCAAGGACAAAAGAGGGACCATCGCTCCAGATCCTACAGAAATTAGAAGGGTAATAATAAGGGGATATTAGCAAATAGCTTTATGTAATAAATTTGACAACTTAGATAAAATTGACAAATTCCTTGGAAAAAAAACTCCCAAAGCTCACTCAAGATGAAATAGATCGTCTGAATAACACTGTGTATTTTGAACATTGAAATTGTAGTCAAAACCTTCCCCTCAAAATAAATCCAGACCCAGGTGGCTTCACTGGCAGATTCTGACACATGGCTAAGGAAGAAACAATACCCGTTCCGCACAAACTCTTCCTCAAAACACGATTCAGTCAGAGAAGCTGGGGAGCACGTAGAACGGCGGGCCCATAGGGTGCTCACCCAGGGCATGGCTGCTGTCTTGGGCTCCGTCTTTTCTGCACTGCTGTGTCCAGAACACTGCAGCTCAGCAGGGGTCAGGAAACAGGGAGAGTTGTGGATTAGTCATGGCATGAGAAGCAGTGCACAAGTGGAATGAATAAATAAGTGCAGCACGAATGACTTGATCAGCTCATGCACCCTCTTAGTGACTGAACCCCCACCGCCGTGACACAAGAAAAGCCACAAAAGAAGGTGGAAGTTTTATGTTCAAGACTCACTCGCTGACCTTCAAACCCACTGCCTGTCTGCCTGATTTCTCCAGGGACTTCTCCCTCTTTTCTGATCAGCTGTTTAAGCCCTGCCTGTGATCCCGCATCAGATGGTACAGCTAGAGAGAAACAGGAACCAGACGCAGAGCTAGACGCAGAAGTGTCACGGGATCGGAAGCTCGGTTCTCTTGATCGTGTTCTGAGAAACACAGGTAAAGAGCTTTAATTACTCTTAGTCAGTGAACTGTTTTTTGTGTCTGCAGGAAGACCTGGCCACATAAAGCCTTACTGTATTTTAGGGTTGCCTCCAATCATGTCACCCATTCATGGGTCACAAATCCTGTGCTGAAAACCCTCTAAAGCTCCAAGCCGTCTGCAGTGACACTCCAAACCCCTTAGCTGGGCATGTGAGACTCCAAATGGCCCCCAAACTTCCCGATGCTTACACAGTTCATACCTACTTCTTCAGTCCTACCTCTTCATATAGTGTTTCATGAGTAACCAAAGGATATCAAGCTCCCCTTCTAGAGAGCAAGGGCTGTTCATGCCACTCTCATGGCATTTTCATTCAGCCTAATAGTAATCATTCAGCCACCGATATTTTTTGAGCATCCACTCCAGTAGGAGGTGAAGAGAGCTAACAGCTGTGAGCATTTAGAGCACACTCACAAATGCCAGCGAATCACAGCGTGTTACCTGGTGTTATTTGGAAGTTCAGTGTCTGTCCATCTACCCATCCATCTATCCCAGGGCCTCGGATGTCAGTTCTAAATGCCTACCTGTACTGACTCACTTCATAAGAAGCTGGGAGGTAAGCACTAACCTTCCCCTTCTTTTACAGCTGTGGACATTAAGATTCAAGGAGCTGGCTAGCCCACGGCACCTCAGCCTCAGCGCTGCGGACCGCTGGGGCTGGTCGGTCTCTGCTGGGGGGCCGTCCTGCACCCTGCAGAATGCTTAGAGGCATCCTCGGCCTCCACTCCCTCGAGCCCATAGCAGCCCCTTCTCCCACCCCAACTGTGAGCAGCAAAACTGTCTCTAACCACCACGCATCGTCTCCGGGGTGCACAATCATCCCCATTTGAAACACACTGGCCTCGAGTAACTGGCAGGATACACATTATAAAATATATACATACACATGGAAAATTTTTAAACGTGATGATAAAAAAATAAACGTACCTGTAAGTTCTAACATTTCTTTCCCACACCCAATGGATACCCTTCTGTGGCCTGCAGAGTATGTGTCCTTCTGCGACCACTGTCCCAGGGACACTGAGGGGCATGATCCTCTGCCATCAAGATGCTTAAAATCCAGGATGACGAGACCCATATAGGGAAGGTCTTCCTCAAGACAGAGGATATGCAAAACATAGCTGCTCCTTGATGGCCTGGATCATAGATGGCCTGGATTCATAAACAGTGGCAAACAGCCTCTCTGCTGGCTGGGCCCTCTGGGATTCCAGGACAACAGCTTGGACACAAATTGTCTGAAGGGAAGAAGGGTTTCTGGCAGCAAGACCCACACAGATCAAGACAGCCAGCCCTTTCCATTAACACTGTTTTATGGCACTCTTCTAACTACACTGTAAAAATAAAGGTTTTAAGGTACGTTTGCTTGAACTTGGACAGACAACCGGCAGCAAGGCTGAATTAGCCCTGGTGCTAATGCCCTGGCCTCAGTCCCCCCGGGCCCACTGACCCTCCCTGGCCCTAACCACCTACAGCAGAATCCAGGCTCCTCCACAGGACCTAGAGAAAGTGACGTAGTTCCCCTGTCTCTCATTGGTGTGTGTTTGTAACAGCCCATCTGCCCACGGCCATGGCTTCTATCTGAGAAGACCTGTAATGTCCTCTGGTGTTGCTTTACTTTCCCAGGCAATTCACCCCTTTACAGAATTTAATCTGCACCGAAATTCACTGCATTATTCATGGAAACCAGTGCATGGTGCCACGATAATTAAACCACCCACTCCACAAACACCCACATGTAAATATGTGCAACACCCTCTCGGCCAGGTCTTGGCCTGGACATGCCCACCCCACTCCCCCAGCGCCCAGAGCAGGGGTTGCAATACTGACTTAAAATCCTCAGCGACCTATCTTCCCCTTTAGAATGAAACCCTAACTCCCCACCAGGTCCTGGGGGTCCTCCAGGGCTGACTCTGCTCCCCAGCTCTCAGGCCTCGGGGTAGATGGATCTGCCCCCAACCACTGTAAAGGAGCCCAGCCCAGCTGCCTCCATGGTTTTATCCAGCTTTATTTTTCTCACCCACTTATAGCTGTTTAAAATGGTCTTGTTTATTTGTTTCTTGTCTGCTTTTCCCTGCTAGAATTTCAACACAATGAGAGCAGAGAAACTCTGTCCTGGGCCCTCTGGAATCCAGGCCTGGAACAGCTGCTCGTGTGTGGTGGGGCTCAGAAAATGTGTCTTGAATGAGTGGTGAGTACTCAGGCCCAGAGAGTCGTCCAGACGAGGGCTGCTTCTGAGTTACGAGCTCATGCTTCCACACCCCACAGTTTGGGGCTTGCGGAGCTGGTGAGGGAGAAGGAATCAACCCAGATTCCTTGGAGCAGAGCATGGAATCTAAAACTCCCTCTCTGAGTTGGTGAAGTTTGAAGCACGCTTCTGACTCACACGGACTGACAGAGTGTAGCAGGATTGACGCCAGGTGGCTTCTGAGGCGAAGTCAGAAAAAGCCACCCAGTCTGCCTTGTTCACTGGGACACTCACCTTTGCAGCCTTGCGTGGCCATGTGAACAGGCCAACCACACTGAGGCCAGGAAGCACAGGCGGCATGAGGAGAAAACAGGATCGCTGAAGTCCCAGCCGACAGCCGCATCAGCCCCCAGAAGTGCGAGTGAAGAAGTGGTCCCGCCCCACTGCCCAGCAGTTTCCCAGACACTGTGGAGCAGAGAAAAACCATCCCCGCTTTGGCCTGAGTTCTGACCAAAGAACTGAGAGCATAACAGTTACTGTGTTAGGCCCCTAGGGTAGTTTTTTGGAGTAGTTTCTTACACAGCACTGGTAACTAGAAAGTACCTATCACGCTCTGGTGTGGGTTGCATTGTGTCTTCTCAAATTCACATGATGAAGTCAGGCCCCCAGGACCTCAGAAAGTGACCTTATTTGGAAATAGGATCATTACAGAGGTAACCACGCTAAAATAAGGTCATTCAGGTGGGCCCTAATCCTTATAAAAAGGGGACATCTGGACACAGAAACACCACACAGGGATAAGACCGTGGGACCATGGATGCAGAGATCCAGGCGATGCATCTCCAAGCCATGGAGCGCCCAAGAGTGCAGCAAACCCCCAGGAGCTGGGAGAGGCCCGGACAGACCTCCCTCCCTGCCCCAGAAGGACCCAGTGCTGCCTGCACCTGGCCTTCGGGCCTGCAGACAGGGACGGTCCATTCCTGTAGTGTGAGCTGCCCGCCAGTACTGCTATACTGCGACAGTCCCAGGAAAATGGCAAAGCCCCACTGTGCCAATACCCAGGGACAAGTGGCCGGTACAATCAGCACTAGGCTGACATGCACAGGGGTCGTGAAATGGATCTGGTTCCTTCCCACGAGGCTGTGAGGGCAGCCCTCCTGCCCCCAGATTTCCTGACCACATGGCAGTTTCTGGCTAGGAGCTAGGCTCATTCCCAGCCCCAGCTCTCGCCCCTGCCTGACTTTTTCCTAGTGCCCGGACCAGCTCCTCTGGGGCTGCTTCCACACACAGAAGTTGGGTTTTTTTTTTTGGTATCATTAATCTACAATTACATGAGCAACATTATGGTTACTAGATTCCCCCCATTATCAAGTCCCCACCACACACCCCATTACAGTCACTGTCCATCAGCGTAGTAAGATACTATAGAACCATTACTTGTCTTCTCTGTGTTATACTGCCTTCCCCGTATCTCCCCCACCCCCACTACATTATGGTTGCTAATTGTAATGCCCCCTTCTCCCCCTTATCCCTCCCTTCCCACCCATCTATTCCAGTTCCTTTCCCTTTGGTAACTGTTAGTCCATTCTTGGGTTCTGTGAGTCTGCTGCTGTTTTGTTCCTTCAGTTTTTTCTTTGCTCTTATACTCCACAGATGAGTGAAATCATTTGATACTTGTCTTTCTCCGCCGGGCTTATTTCACTGAGCATAATACCCTCTAGCTCCATCCATGTTGTTGCAAATGGTAGGATTTGTTTTCTTCTTATGGCTGAATAATATTCCATTGTGTATATGTACCACCTCTTCTTTATCCATTCATCTACTGATGGACACTTAGGTTGCTTCCTTTTCTTGACTATTGTAAATAGTGCTGTGATAAACATAGGGGTGCATCTGTCTTTTTCAGCCTGGGCTCCTGCATTCTTAGAGTAAATTTCTAGAAGTGGAATTCCTGGGTCAAATGGTATTTCTATTTTGAGTTTTTTGAGGAACCTCTATATTGCTTTCCACAATGGTTGAACTAATTTACATTCCCACCAGCAGTGTAGGAGGGTTCCCCTTTGTCCACATACTCGCCAACATTTGTTGTTTGTCTTTTGAATGGTGACCATCCTAACTGGTGTGAGGTGATATCTCATTGTGGTATTAATTTGCATTTCTCTGATGATTAGCAATGTGGAGCATCTTTTCATGTGCCTGTTGGCCATCTGAATTTCTTCTTTGGAGAAGTATCTGTTCAGATCCTCTGCTCATTTTTTAATTGGATTCTTTGCTTTTTGTTTGTTGAGGTGCATGAGCTCTTTATATATTTTGGATGTCAACCCTTTATCAGATACTTTTTTTATGAATATATTCTCCCATACTGTAGGATGACTTGTTCTATTGATGGTGTCCTTTGCTGTACAGAAGCTTTTCAGCTTGATATAGTCCCACTTGTTTATTTTTGCTTTTGTTTCCCTTGCCCGGGGAGATATGTTCATGAAGAATTCGCTCATGTTTATGTCCAAGAGATTTTTGCCTATGTTTTTTTCTAAGAGTTTTATGGTTTCATGACTACATTCAGGTCTTTGATCCATTTTGAATTTACTTTTGTATATGGGGTTAGACAATAATCCAGTTTCATTCTCTTACATGTAGCTGTCCAGTTTTGCCAACACCAGCTGTTGAAGAGGCTGTCATTTCCTCATTGCATATCCATGGCTCCTTTATCATATATTAATTGACCTTGTATGTTTGGGTTTATATCTGGACTCTCTATTCTGTTCCACTGGTCTGTGGATCTGTTCTTGTGCCAGTACCAAATTGTCTTGATTACTGTGGCTTTGTAGTAGAGCTTGAAGTTGGGAATTGAGATCCCCCTGCTTTATTCTTCCTTCTCAGGATGGCTTTGGCTATTCGGGGTCTTTTTTGGTTCCATATGAATTTTAGGACTATTTGTTCCAGTTCATTGAAGAATGCTATTGGTATTTTGAGAGGGATTGTGTTGATTGCTTTAGGAAAGATGGCCATTTTGACAATATTAATTCTTCCTACCCAAGAGTATGAGATGAATTTCCATTTGTTAGTGACCTCTTTAATTTCTCTTAAGAGTGTCTTATTTATTTATTTATTTATTTTTTATTGTGAAATGATTATCACAGTAAGTTTAGTTAACATCCTTCAACATACATAGTTACAAATTATTTTTTCTTGCGATGTGAACTTTTGAGGTTTTTTCTCTTAACAACTTTTCAATACACAAGACATTATTGCTTACCATGCAACAAACAAGTTCCAATACAGTGAACAAGCTCCCACAAGGTGAACAATGCAAAGGCAGTCATATCAGAGAAACTAATTCAGTTACTATAATCAATCAAGTCAACTATGATCATTCATATGATTCTTATACTTAAATTATAAGTGAATCCCACATTTCCCCCTTTTTTGTTTTAATTGATGCAAATGCATATGCATATATTTGTGGAAGGTACCAGAATAATGATTAGCTGGGCTCGGCCTGTGACATAGCTTGTCACAGGCAATGTCTCTCTCGTCTGGAGGGGTGGGTTCTATGCCTCACCTCAGTTGGCCCCCACGTTGCTCACCTGAGGTCCCTTGCGACTGTGCCTGTCTTAGGTTGTTCCTCCCATTAGGAATCTTACCCGTCTCTGGCTAACCAGCCATCTCCTGGGACCAAACAGGGAGATAAAATACAAAAGAGAGGACAGCCAGCAGCTATAATTCTGGATAAAATCGCAATATACATGATTATTTTCTTGCAGCAAATGCAGGTGGGGAATCCGTATATGATTTCACAAAGTTGTTTAAAAGGAATCACTTATTTCTTGAAGTTAATTCTTGAAAAGTAGCATATGCTTGTATTGGCTTTAAAAGACCAACAACTGCCTTCCGCACACACACTAGGAGAACAGGAATACAAATGCATAACAGTATTAGACCTACAATTATAGGCCATATCCAATGAAACAAAGAAAACCAATTTAACAATCCAGGAATTTGTGAAAACTTATCAATAACATGGTGAATGTTGTCTATTTGATCTTGAACAGTATGCAAAAAATCAGAAAAATAAAAACAACACATCCCTGTAAATTGTTCACATCCCATATGTTCTTTTTTTTTTTAATCACTTATTCTTTTATTAGCTTCTCCTAAGTATTCTTTTTTTATAATTTATTTTGGATCATTAATCTACAATTACATGTACAATATTATGATTATTAAACTACCCCCTTCATCAAGTCCCCCCCCACCAACCCCATTACAGTCACTGTCCATCAGCGTAGTGAGATGCTATAGAGTCACTACTTGTCTTTTCTGAGTTGTACAGCCCTCCCCATGCCCCCCCAACATTACATCTGCAATCATAATGCCCCTTTTTCAAGAGTGTCTTGTAGTTTTCAGGGTATAGATAGTCTTTCACTTTGTTGGTTAGGTTTATTCCTAGGTATTTTATTCTTTTTGATGCAATTGTGAATGGAATTGTTTTCCTGATTTCTCTTTCTGTTAGTTCATCGTTAGTGTGTAGGAAAGCAACAGGTTTCTGTGTATTAATTTTGTATCCTGCAACTTTGCTGAATTCAGATATTAGTTCTAGTAGTTTTGGAGTGGAGTTTTTAGGGTTTTTTATGTACAATATCATGTCATCTGCAAATAGTGACAGTTTGACTACTTCTTTACCAATCTGGATGCCTTGTATTTCTTTGTTTTGTCTGATTGCCGTGGCTAGGACCTCCAGTACTATGTTGAATAAAAGTGGGGAGAGTGGGCATCCCTGTCTTGTTCCCAATCTTAGGTGAAAAGCTTTTAGCTTCTCGCTGTTAAGCATGATGTTGGCTGTGGGTTTGTCATATATGGCCTTTATTATGTTGAGGTACTTACCCTCTATACCCATTTTGTTGAGAGTTTTTATCATGAATGGATGTTGAATTTTGTCAAATGCTTTTTCAGCAACTATGGAGATGATCATGTGGTTTTTGTCCTTTTTGTTAACGTGGTGGATGATGTTGATGGATTTTTGAATGTTGTACCATCCTTGCATCCCTGGGATGAATCCCACTTGATCATGGTGTATGATCCTCTTGATGTATTTTTGAATTCTGTTTGCTAATATTTTGTTGAGTATTTTTGCATCAGTTCGTCTGTAATTTTCTTTTTTGGTGAGGTCTTTGCCTGGTTTTGGTATTAGAGTGATGCTGCTTCATAGAATGAGTTTGGAAGTATTCCCTCCTCTTCTATTTTTTGGAAAACTTTAAAGAGAATGGGTATTATGTCTTCTCTATATGTCTGATAAAATTCAGTGGTGAATCCATCTGGCCCGGGGGTTTTGTTCTTGGGTAGTTTTTTGATTACCGATTCAATTTTGTTGCTGGTAATTGGTCTGCTTAGATTTTTTGTTTCTTCCTTGGTCAGTCTTGGAAGGTTGTATTTTTCTAGAAAGTTGTCCATTTCTTCTAGGTTATCCAGCTTGTTAGCATATAGATTTCCACAGTATTCTCTAATAAATTCTTCGTATTTCTGTGGTGTCTGTCATTTTTCCTTTCTCATTTCTGATTGTGTTTATATGTGTAGATTCTCTTTTTCTCTTAATAAGTCTGGCTAGGGGTTTATCTATTTTGTTTATTTTCTTACAGAACCAACTCTTGGTTTCATAGATTTTTTTCTATTGTTTTATTCTTCTCAATTTTATTTATTTCTTCTCTGATCTTTATTATGTCCCTCCTTCTGGTGACTTTGGGCCTCATTTGTTCTTCTTTTTCCAGTTTCAATAATTGTGACTTTAGACTATTCACTTGGGATTGTTCTTCCTTCTTTAAATAGGCCTGGATTGCAATATATTTTCCTCTTAGAACTGCCTTCACTGTGTCCTACAGAAATTGGGCATTGTGCTGTTGTTGTCATTTGTCTCCATGTATTGCTTGATCTCTGTTTTAATTTGGTCATTGATCCATTGATTATTTAGGAGCATGTTGTTAAGCCTCCGTGTGTTTGTGAGCCTTTTTGTTTTCTTTGTACAATTTATTTCTAGTTTTATACCTTGGTGATCTGAGAAGTTGGTTGGTAGAATTTCAATATTTTTGAATTTACAGAGACTCTTTTTGTGGCCTAGTATGTGGTCTATTCTGGAAAATATTCCATGTGCACTTGAGAAGAATGTGTGTATCCTGCTGCTTTTGGGTGTAGAGTTCTGTAGATGTCTGTTAGGTCCATCTGTTCTAGTGTGTTGTTCAATGCCTCTGTGTTCTTACTTATTTTCTGTCTGGCTGATCTGTCCTTTGAAGTGAGTGGTGTGTTGAAGTCTCCTAAAATGAATGCATTGCATTCTATTTCCTCCTTTAATTCTGTTAGTATTTGTTTCACATATGTCAGTGTTCCTGTGTTGGGTGCATAGATATTTATAATGGTTATATCCTCTTGTTGGACTGACCCCTTTATCATTATGTAATGTCCTTCTTTATCTCTTGCTACTTTCTTCATTTTGAAGTCTATTTAGTCTGATACAAGTACTGCAACACCTGCTTTTTTCTCTTTGTTGTTTGCATGAAATATCTTTTTCCTATCCTTCACTTTTAGTCTGTGTATGTCTTTGGGTTTGAGGTGAGACTCTTGTAAGCAGCATATAGATGGGTCTTGCTTTTTTATCCATTCCATTATTCTGTATCTTTTGATTGGTGCATTCAGTCCATTTACATTTAGGGTGATTATCCATAGATATGTACTTATTGCCATTGCAGGCTTTGGATTTGTGGTTACCAAAGTTCAAGGGTAGCTTCTTTACTATTTAACCTCTAACTTTAACTCACTTATTATGCTATTATAAACATAGTCTGATGATTCTTAATTTCTCTCCCTTCTTATTCTTCCTCCTTCACTCTTTATATGTTAGATGTTTTATTCTGTACTCTTTTGTGTTTCCTTTGACTGCTTTTGTGGATAGCTGATTTTATTTTTTGCCTTTAGTTAGTATTTGGTTAGTCTGCTTTCTTTGCTGTAATTTTATTTTCTCTGGTGACATCTATTTAGCCTTAGGAGTGCTTCCATCTAGAGCAGTCCCTTTAAAATATTCTGTAGAGGTGGTTTGTGGGAGGCAAATTCCCTCAACTTTTGCTTGTCTGGGAATTGTTTAATCCCTCCCTCAAATTTAAATGATAATCGTGCTGGATACAATATTCTTGGTTTGAGGCCCTTCTGTTTCATTGCATTAAATATATCATGCCATTCTCTTCTGGCTTGTAAGGTTTCTGTTGAGAAGTCTGATGATAGCCTGATGGGTTTTTCTTTGTAGGTGATTTTTTTTCTCTCTCTGGCTGCCTTTAATACCCTGTCCTTGTCTTTGATCTTTGCCATTTTAATTATTATATGTCTTGGTGTTGTACTTCTTGGGTCCCTTGTGTTGAGAGATCTGTGGGCTTCCATGGTCTGAGAAACTATTTCCTTCCCCAGCTTGGGTAAGTTTTCAGCAATTATTTCTTCAAAGACATTTTCTATCCCTTTTTCTCTCTCTTCTTCTGGTACTCCTATAATGCGAATATTGTTCCATTTGGATTGGTCACACAGTTCTCTTAATATTCTTTCATTCCTAGAGATCCTTTCATCTCTCTCTGCCTCAGCTTCTCTGTATTCCTGTTCTCTGATTTCTATTCCATTAACAGTCTCTTGCACCTCGTCCAGTCTGCTCTTAAGTCCTTCTATTGATTGTTTCATTTCTGTTATCTCCCTCCAGACTTCATCCCTTAGCTCTTGCATATTTCTCTGCAGGTCCATCAGCATGGTTATGACTTTTATTTTGAATATTTTTTCAGGAAGATTGGTTATATCTATCTCTGGCGTTGAGTGATTTTTGACTGGACCAGGTTCTTCTGCCTTTTCATGGCAATAGAAGTGATCACCGGCAGGTGGCATGTGTGTCAGCTGGGAGAACAAAGTCCCTTCCTGCTTGCTGATGGCCTTTCCCTTCTCCGCTGCCTGTGCCATTTACCCGCACATTGGGAGCAGTCTCTGGGTTAATCCCATTAGCTGCCGTGGGCGGGGCGGCCTTCAGTATAGCCTAGGGCACTAAGGGGACCCGCAGACACACTGGGTGTGTTCTCCTGCGAGAACGGCGCCCCTTCTTGCCTTCCGGACCTTGCGCCGGCTTCCTCTGCCTTTTCCGGGCAGCTGCACATAGGCAGCAGCCTCTGGGTCTGGCCCCTTTAGCTGCGCGGTGGGAGGAGACTCTGTGTGGTTGCTGTGAGCAGGGCTGCTCCCTGGCTGGTCTGTAGCAGTGGCGGGTCAGCCGGTTTGTTTGCAGCGCTGGCCGCGGGGAATGAACAGCAGGCTGCTTATCGCCATGAGGGGCTTCGGAGCTGCGCTGCCACCCAGGGGGTTAGGGCACCTGAAGTTCCTTAAACTTCCCAGCCTGCTGGGCTGAGTGTGCCTGGATGATTTTTGTCCAGCTGTTGAGCCCTTGTCCCTTTGAGACTTTTAAAAAGCGCCCACTTTTCTTTTGTCCCAGGGGAGCCAGCTGTGGGGACCTGCTCTCAGTCTCCGTCCTGGATTTACTTTTCCGATTCTGTAATACCCAGGACACCATGGGATGTGTGTCTGTGCTCCTGGTGCCGATTACTAGGGCTGGTTATTTAGCAGTCCTGTGCTTCCACTCGCTCTCCAGTGAGCTGGGGTGGGGGGAGTGCTCGGGTCCTGCCGGGTCACAGCTTGGAATCTTACCCTTTTCGTTAGATGCTGAGTTCTTGCAGATGTAGATGTAGCCTGGCTGTTGTACTGTATCTTCTGGTCTCTCTTTTAGGAATAGTTGTATTTGCTGTATTTTCAAAAATATATATGGTTTTCGAGGAGATTTCTGCCACCCTACTCATGCTGCCATCTTGAGCGCCTCCTACAGAAACTGGGTTTTGATTCTCTACTTGACATCCGCCTCATCCCTTCCCCATGGCTCATTATACATTCCAGCACTATGTGTCCTCGAGGACTGGTCTCCACCGGTGGACTCTTGCATTATCATCACCACTTAAGCCTTTCCTTGATTGCCCTTTAAAACTCTTTTTGAATTTTCACTTTTATTTTATTTTGTTGGTTTTCCTGGACAACTTTCTTGGCTCTGTATAAGATCAGCATTTAATTCAAGAGCTGAGAGCCGGGCATCCTGTAAGCAATAGGAGTGAAGCTCATGGCTGGGGAAGGAACAGCATCACAAGAGTGGAGTAAAGACGAGGCCACCATGTGCTCAGCACCTGCAGCCAGCCAGGCTCTGCCTTTTTCTGTTCACTACAGGCCCGGCCCCAGGTACGCAGAAGGTATGCTTGAGGTCTAGGGAGTGTTGAGTTCCAGCCCCACAGCCCTGCCTGGCCCCCTGGAGCAGTACCACAGCACAGACCACCTGGTCTTGAGATCACGTGCAGGAGGTGCAGGAGAACAGAAGTCCTGGCTCACCACAGGCACTCAGTAAATATTGGTGCAAGGAAGGACATTTCCTAGGGCTGCTGTGACAAGTCACTGCAAACTAGGAGACTTCAAACAACAGAGATTTGTTCTCTCCTAGTCTGGAGGCCTGTAGTGTGGACGATCAAGGTGTGGACAACATACATTCCTTCTGGAGGCTCTACGGAGCACCAGTGCCAGGCCCCTCTGCTAGCTCCTGGGGGCTCCCGCAGTCCCTGGTGCCCCTTGGTCCACGGAGGCCTCGCTGCCGCCTCTGCCCCGCACCGCATGGCCTTCTCTGTGTTTCCACTCTCCCTCCCCTTTCTCTGACAAGGACACCAGTCACTGGATTTAGGGCCCCCTCTAAATTCAGGACAGCCTCATCTCAAGTCCTCAACTCAGTTACCTCTGCAATGACCCTCTTCCAAACAAGGTCCCACCTGAGGTTCCAGTTTTGGGGGAACACAGTGCCAACCCAGTGCAGAGGGAGACCAGGGATCATGCTTGGAATGTTACTGCACACCGAGCGATTCTGGGGTCACGCTGAGAAACTGATCGTCCTTAGCTGACCGTCCATGTCCTGGGCTGGATGAGCAGGTACAGAATGAGGAGGTGCAGGGAGGGAGAGGCATGGAGGGATGGAACGTTTGTGCCGGGCTCTGATCTGGGCTAGAGTCTGGAAGCGCTGTCCCGCTCAGTGGCTCTGTGTGCATGGGAGGAGCTGCCCCACCAGGGCCCTTCTCTCCCCACCACCTGGGCCCCTCCAAGACCTTCCCCTCCTCAAACTCTAGCAGCTTTCAACACTCCCAGTCCCATCCCAGCAACTTCCCTCAAGCCCAGATGGGTTCCAAGCGATGACCTTCTTGGGGGCACTGTCCTCTGGGAAAAACCCAAAGTGAAAGACGAGTAAACTGCTAGAGAAGATTCCTTGGTGAGCAGGCAGCTCAGGCCCCTAATCATCCCCCACACTGCCCTGAAATTGAATCCGGGCTATTTGTAATTTCATATTCAGAATTCCACAAAGAGACAGCAGATAAAGGAGACGGCTTTGGGTATCAACAGAGTGTCATCAAAATAACAGGTGAGTTTAGAACAGGTGACCAGCAGAGGATGAACTGTATCCCAGGTGACTATCCACACCATCCAGCAGACACAGCGGCCCCAGAGGCCTGCCCTCCGCGTGGTGACGTGCTTGGGCTTGAGGACATATCCACAGCAAGTCCTTATTTGCTTGTGTTCTTGCCACTCACAGACTTTGCCGCCACTGGGGAAGTTGTACCTGTGGTATTTTTGAAGGATGATTGATGGCAAGGAATCTTTGTTATGCTATCAGCTGTAATTATTTTAATTCAGACACACTCCCATATAGGACTGACATCATAAATGCTGTTTTCTAGAACAAAGAGCTGTCAGAGCTGTCAGGCTTACTGTTTTATATCGTTACAATATTTAATTTCAATTCTGCTATTTTTTTTTCCACGGAGCACTTTCAAGACTGCTTCTTCCACGTTGTCTGGAAAAACTGAAGCCAAGAAAAACAGGGAAGAAGGAGCAGTTCTCTCACATCAGAGTAGTTATTGACTTGGAAGCAAAGCAAAAGAGAAAGAGGGATAAGAAAGAAAAAGAAATTTCGGTGATCTGGTATTGGAGAAGAAACGAAAATTGGAGAGAAACGGATGAAAACAGGGGAGGCTAGAAGATTGAGAAAGGGGGGAAAGAAATGCAAGGAAGGAGGGAGGGAGGGAGAGAAAGGTGGCAGATCCCACTCACTGCTGGGGGTACGCGGTGGCTAACCAGGCAGATACACATAGTAACTGAGTTCTTTTGCTGCCCCAGTACCTATAGGGGAAAGGGCAAATTAGCAAAGGGGTCTGTGGCCTGGTTGATGGCAGCACTCATTTGGAATAATACGTTAAACGGTTGCATTAAAAGGTCAGGAATCACAGATCAGCTTTAAAAGACTAGGGGACTCAATCGATCCCAGACGGGGTAGGTTTTGATTCACCACCACCAACTTCGGTTTCACAATATGCATGGGCTTTTCGTGTGTGTGTTTGTTACCAGATTCACCGTTTAATTTGCATTTTGTGCTTTATCACAAACTTGCTCCTTCTCTGGGCACATTATTTATTTTCCCTGCACCTCTTGAGAGCAACGTGGAGACCCTATGTCCTAACCTCTGGATACCTCTGGACGGTTCAGTGGGCATTTTCCCAAGAATAAGGACATTCTCTTACATGACCACAGTACAGTTATCAAAATCAGGAAATTTACCATTGGTTAAATTGTATTATCTAATCCATAGTCCGTATTTGTTATGGCTGAAAGTTTGTGTCCCTCCCCCAAATTCATATGTTGAAGCCCTAAACCCCAAATGCGATGGTATTCAGAGATGGGGCCTTTGGAGGTGAGTTAAATGAGGTCACAAGGGTGGAGCCCCCATTTGGGAATAGTGCTTCTAAGAAAAGACTCAGAGTTGTGAGCACATGTGCGCACGTCAGGCGGACCGCCGTCTATAAGGTGGAACTGTCGGAAAATTCATTTCCGGCATCTGAGCCGTCCAGTCTGTGGGGTTTGTTAGGGCAGCCTGAGTGGGCTAAGACACTATTCGGATGTCATCAGTTACCCAAATAATTGCCCTGAGCTGCCTGGTCCAGGACCAACCCCAAGATCACAAATTGCCTTTCGTGTCTGTCACGTCTCTTTAGTTTCCTTTAATCCAAAAGAGGCTCCAGTCTTTGTTTCTTCACCATAACATTTTGAAGAATACAGGCCAGTTATTTTAAGCACGGCCCCTCCACTGGGGCTTGTCTGAGGTTTCCATGGGGTCACCTTCACGTCACACTCTCTGGGAGGGAGGGGCGTCTCGGCGCATCATTCCAGGCTGCGCACGCGTCTGGTTTGCGGGGTCTGCCGGGTCGGCCCCTGCAAAGTCACTCCTGTCTCTGTATTTGATAAGTAATTTATGGGGGAGTGGGATATGTGGGGACCATACAAACACCCTGACCCTAGTCATACTTTCAGCACCACGGACCCCTTTCCTTGCTATGCAGCTTCGTCTTGTTCTACATCATCCATTGGCATTCTGCTGGAAAGAAATGCTTTTTCTTCAACCTGTTTGTGTGTCTACTTGCCCTTTGACCTTTCTGTCATCTCCAAACTCCTCTCAGGACCAACCTACCCCTTAGGCACGTCAGCACAGGCCCAGCCATAAAGGATGTTCGAGACTGGCTGCCCTCTTCCTCCGCAGGCCTAGACCCAGACTCCTGGAAGACCACTTCATTCAACAACATACCCTTACAGACAGCGCAGCTGGGAAGAGAGAAGGGAACTGCCCGGCGTCACACAGCCCAGAGGAGTGGCTGCAGAAGCCCTGCCCTGGCTCAGCCCCCTGGTCCCAGCGCCTTAGCAGACGGAGCCTCCTGGGCAGGGCCTTTGTTGTGCTCCTATCTGGGGCCCCAGAGGCATGGCACTGGCCCGCAGCCTAGTATGCCCACCACAGGGGTGTGTAGGGATGATGAACGAATAAATGAATGACTACATTCAAGGCGCTACAGACCAGGGCCTGCACTGAGGAAGCCCATGGCTGAGAAAGGCAGAAACGTGTGAAACAATAGAAAGCATGCGGCCAATTAGCTCCGACCAATGGCAAAGGACTTCTTAGGAGCCACCTCTGGAGCTGGAAGCCAAACTCGGTTACCTCTGACATGCTCGGGAACTGACATTCCGAATAATTCCCCGCAGTGGTTCCAATCGGCAAGCACAGGAAACAAAGATGCTCCAGGCTTTGACTTCCTCGGCCGCTGAACACAAGGATAATGGATTTTATTATCTCAGCGGTCCCTGCCCTGGGGCTAGGATTCTGGGATCTAGAACAGTAATCTACTTGGGACCTTACTGGTTTTAATTAATGCAGAATCTCTTATGTAAAACCAAGAAATAATTAGCCCTGACAGCAGAAGCAGAAACAGAATTGTGATTCATGATTCTTCTAATTGTTCTTCCCTTCTGCAGGGTTTTTCATCCCCTCCCTGGCCTTAGAGTAACATATGTTCTACATGCACATGGACAGATAGAATCACACTGGCGTAAATGAGCACGACTGGGGGGGCTGCTTCTTAGGCAGCTGCTCCCTCTTTCCCTCTGTGGGTGTCTCTGCACTGGGTACAGAGTGCAGAATCCTGCCGCCTTGCTTGCCGGCACAAATGTGCTGTAAAACCCCCATAAATTCTCCTGACATTCCAGTGACCTTCGGGGGGTCTGCAAGAGCCACATTTCACACCGAAGATGGAGCCGTAAATATTCTGCCTGTGCAGTAAACACCGAGCTGGCGCGGGCACCTCCCTCATGTCCTCTCTGCGCTTGCCACCTCTCAGAGGAGATTTATTTACTGCCGTGGAAAATTCCGGCCCCGAGGCAGGCAGCTTGCCACAAGCCAGCGTCTCAGCATCTTGCTGCTCTTGTTCCCTTTTACACACACACACACACACACACACGCATATATCCTCCCATGATTCTAAAGCTGGGAGTAGGAAATCCCCTGAGAAAATTACACAAAAACACACAACATTCTTTTCTGGGAGGTGAGTTTTAGAATGATTTGCATTTAATTTGTTTTTCTCTGTGCTTATCTGAATTTTGTTTTGTCAGCAATACTCAAATAGTTCTTATATAATTTTCAGTGTTTCTAAATAAAATATGTGTTTAAAAGCAATGTCCTTCCCTAGAAGAAAGGGAGTCTGGAGACCCAGGCCATTCCCCATGCCAGGGACTCCTTGGCGGCCACCCTCCTTTCCTGGGAACATGGCAGACCTCAGAGGGGCCAAAGGCCAAGTGGGATCTGGTGGGTTCTTGGCTGAGGGGAATATTTGATGCGGTCACTCTCTGGTACAGCTGAGAGGCTCCTTACAGTTTTCAAAATAATTTCATGGGGCAGCCTTCAAGGAACTGGGTGGGTCTTGCCCAGCTGGGAAAACCGTCCGTGCTCCCAGCTCTGTGTGGGTAGAAAGAGCCAGACAGATGGCTGGACCAACTCCTGTCTCTCGTGTCCTCCCAGAAATCACATCCCAGCCTTTTAAACAGTCACCATCCCTCGGTAGAGGGAGGGGCTTCACACTACAGGCAGTCAGGGGTCAATATAAGCTCTGCACCTACCTCCCACCTATTGCTCCCCACCCCCCCCCTATTTATTTCTGCAATTGTAATTAAGGTCCTGCCAGAAAGGGTTAGCTGCTCTCATTGTTGGTTCAATTTATTGATTAGCTATTTCTCAGAAGTTCATTGCCATCTTGAGGCAGGGGATGGAGGGTTGGGTCCGTGCGGTTTCCCAAGGCTTGGGCTGCTCCTGATCAAATGCAGCCACAATACATCCGCGCTGCGGCAAGCAGCTTTACCCAAGGTCAAACATTCGTGCAAAACAGGAGCCCAGATCTGCATGTCTAAATACCAGCCGAAGGCCTGGGAGACTGTTTTGAAAGCCAGGAGTGAGGGAACAGGAGGATGCAGGACGTACGGGGAAGAAACGGCTTGTGGAGGGAAAAGAGGCTCAAAGGAAAATCAGAGGTGTGGTGACGGTGACTCCTACAGCATCAGTGGAAGGCTCTGGGGTGCCCCAGCCCCTAACCAAAGGCTACAAAGTGTGCGTGCTTTCCACACAGAAGCCTGGGTAAAAATCCAAGGAGAAGGATAGAAAATGGTTTTCTTTGCTTGGGTGACCCGTAAACAGAGCCAAGACAGGCTTGCAGGGGAAGACCTGTGGAAAGGATGTGCAGGACAGAGTGATGCAGAGAGAGTGGCTCTGTCAACATCTGAGCTCCATGCATGGTGGGAGATGAGGGTCAGGGGTTGCCCAGGTGGCGTACTGCTAGGATATCCTGCTGGAAGGCCGGGAGCCCCAGGGTAATGAGAGGAAGAGTGTCAGTTACACCCAGAGCAGCCTACCTGTTTCCCAGGCAGCGATGAGCCTCTGCGGTGCTTGCTGTCACCCAGCTAGAGCCCAGTGCTTTTGCAAAACAGGCCCCATCTCACCCTCAGGATGGCCTGGAGGAGCAAAGTGGAGGGCACCCCAGCGATGCAGGGTCAGGAAGGCCTCTCTGAAGAGGTGATGGTCAGGGCAAGGTCTCAAGGAAGGCAGGAGCTTCCCAGGCAGAAAGGGCAGGGGGCAGCCCCAGGCCACAGAGGGCTGCAGTGGAAGGGGCAGCACCTGGGGGTGGGCGGGGCTTTCCCTTCAGCACTACGGGAAGCCCCCAAGGGACTTAACTATGGCAGGGAGATAACGATGAGACCAGATCTGCATTGTGAGAAATGCACTCTGGTTGTTCTATGGAGAACAGGTTAGTAGGAAGTGGGAGTTGAGTCAGGAGGCCACTGTCCAGGCAAAAGGTGATAGAGGCTCAAGTGGTGACAGTGCAGGTGAAGAGACCGGGATGGCTGAGAGGCTGGGGGAGGTCAAATAGGTCTTGGAGAGCGGCTGGGCAAGAGGGTGAGGGAGGGACAACAGCAAAGATGGGAATAAGATCAGGGACTGGTTAAAGAACAGGAGGCCTAGCCATTGCACGATGTCTCTGGGTGCAGATGTGGGAAAATACGCAGGCCGACTGGACATGAGATCTAAGAGGCTGGATGCCTTTTAGGAAGAGGTGACAGTGGACACTTCTGGGGGAATAGGTGGGTGGGGAGAGGGAAGAGACTTCTACTGTTTATACTATAAACTTCTAAAACATTTGGTTCAGGAGTTGCTCATACATGATGTAACTTTTTTAATACTTAAAAAAAAGGCCTATATAGACATGAAAAGATGCTCAACACCAATAATAACCAGAGAGAGGAAACTAAAACCATAACGAGATACTACTACACAGCCACTAGAATGGCTAAAATCAAAAGACTGACAATTCCAAGTGTTGCGGAGGAGGTGGACTGTCATACATTTCTGGTGAGACTGTAAAGTGAAACAGCTTTGTTGGAAAACTATTTGGAGGTTTCTTGTAAAGCTAAGCATACATTTATCCTATGACTCAGAAATCTCAACCCTATGTATTTTCCCAAGAGAGAAGAACTCTTGTGTCTACACAAAGTTCTGTGCAAGAGTGTTTGTGGCAGCTTTATTTATGATAGCTCAAAACTAGAAACAGGGAAATGTCTCTTATCTAGTGAACAGATCCACAAAGAGGTATATCCACACTGTGGTAAGGAGGGAAAGAAACTGCTGGTACTTGAAACGGCGTGGACGAATCTCAAAAGCATTGCACCAAATCAAATAAGCCAGAGATAGCTTTATATACAAAAAATAGCATAATCTACCATTTAGTTTATATGAAAATTCTAGAGAAGACCAAACCATAGAAACAGCAAGCAGACTGGCAGTGCCGGTGGGCAAGGATGGGAATGTCCCCAAAGGGGCACAAGGGAAGTCTTGGGGATGATGTCAATGTTCTCTATCTTGATGGTGGTGGTAGTTACATTTTTAGTGGTAGTTACATTTTTAGGTATATACATTTTTATTTTTAATTTTTTAAAGACGTTTTAGGTTCACAGCAGAATTGAAGGTACAGAGATTTCCCATACACTCCCTACGCCCTTACATCTCCAACTAGGATGGGGCATTTCTTACAGATGACAAACCTCCTCGGGCATATCATCATCACCCCAAGTCTGCCGTTCACATCAGGGTCCACACTCCGTGTTGTACAATCTCTGGGTTTGGACAAATGTATGAAGGCACAGATCCGCCATCACAGATGTCGCACACAGAGCAGTGTCATGGCCCAGGGACGCATGAGAGTATATGATGTGGCTCTTCACCTGTGTTCTTCCTCCAAAACCCATAATCTCCGTCTAATCATGAGAAAAACAGCTGGCAAATCCAGACTGAAGATCATGCCACAGAACACCTGGCCAGTAATCCACAAAACTGTCCGGGTCATCAAGAACAAGGGGAGACTGAGGAACTAGCACAGCCCAGAGGAACCCGGGGAGACATGACAGTGAAGTGTAATGTGGTTTCCTGGAGGGCCCTGGGACAGAACGAAGACATTAGGGAAACACTAAGGAAATGTGACTCAAGTACAGACTTTGGTTAATAATAAGCTATCAACATTGTTCACTGATGGTGACCCAGGTACCACTCTAATGTTAGATGTTAACGAAAGCGGAAACTGGGTGTTAGGTGTATGGGAATTCTGTGCTGCTGGCACATTTTTTTTTTGGGGGCAGACCTAAAAACATTCTAAAATAAAAGGTTTATTTAAAAATAATAGATGGCATGAGCATGACTCAGGAGGCATCGAGGCAGTTGGCCGAGGCTCAGTCCCTTCCCCATCACATCTCTGTCTCCAGTAGAAAAAGCCAGAAGGCCATAGCGCAATTCTGCTTTTCCCCTTGCTGGCTGTGTGACTTTGGCTAAGTCACTTCCCCTCCCCAAGCCCACAATTCCTCATTTTTAAATTGTGGCTAATAAGACCTGCATCCCTAGATGCTTGTGAGGACTTGATAAGCATCATGGTCCCGGGTGGAAGGGACACGGGACGCCTGGGATTGCCCGGGGAGCGTCTCCAGCAGGCACGTGCAGCTGCATCCAGAATTTGACTCTGTGGGCCCTGGGAGGCCGCAGACAGTGGCCTGTTCAACCAGCACCCCCGTGGTTCTGACGCTGGCCAAGGCCTATCTTTGGGAAGGATGACTGCCTCCATGTAAAGCCACTGGGATTATGCAGCGCGGCTGTTTTTTTACCGTCTCCCGACCATACATCCTCAGGCACTCGCTGTAAGTCTTGCATTAAAGTGTGCAGCCTATTCCTCTCCAAGGAAGCAGCTGGCCAAGGGCAGCAACAAGACACCAGCACACTTTTGAGCACGTACGTAGCTCTGGAACAGCTGCAGCAAGATGGGGGGCGTTGGGGGCCTCTATGCTCATGAAAGCTGCCATCATAGAGCCAGAAACCAAGATCCAGAAACTAACATAAGGCAAACAGATATGCAGAAACATCCATCAAAATGTTATCACAGTCATCTTAGTGAGTTCCAGCTCTTTTTAAAAAGTGTATTTGTGTTCATTCTCTTCTATATTTTCCAAAATTTCTGCAATGAGATGTTTCCTTTAAAATCAGACCAAAAAAGTTTTGTTTTCCTTTTTTATATGTAAAACTGGAGTAAAGAAAAAGCCTCTTTTACTGCTCATATCACTTCAGCTGGGAAACTTCACTGCATGCGGGTAGTTTAGCTAAAACCTTTTTCTCAAAGGAGATGAATGTCTGATTTCAATAAGTTTCATAGAACAGGAAGGAGTTTCCTTTACCAGCTTTTGAACACAACAACATTCAGATGCATTTCCCCACAGCCCAGAAACCTGTCCCCCAGAGTGGTGCCACCTCTCCCCTGCCCACCTACAGACCCTGTGTCTGTCCCTCTGTCTCCCTTTTCCCAGGGACCTCCCAGCTTTTCTCCCTGGGCCCCGCCAGCAGGACAGTACCCCCAGCATGTTCCCTATGGAGCTCTAGGGGCACCTAGAGGGAGGACCTCCAGCTCTGAGGACCCTTAGAAGGCAAGTCCCCAAATCAATCAGAGAATGTATGTCCTGCGCCCTTCCCACCTCCGCCGCCCTGGGCCGGTTTTTGGTGTCCCAGTGCCAATGGTTTGCCAGCACTGAGCATCCTCTTCTGGGCATCACTTTGAGACCACGACCTGGGGCACAACGGAGGCAGGAACATGGCTCTTAGGGCCCCCTTCCCACCCCTGGTTCCTGTCCCATCCTTCTCATGTCCCAGAGGGCGCTCCCTTCTTCCTCCTGGGGCTCTGAGCTCTGTTGAACTGCAGGGTGACATATTTGAGACCAGGGTTACCTCCCCCAGCTCCCAAGATCCCCAAAGGAAATGGGAGGCCAGCCTCTAAGTTACACTGCCCTCAGACCCAGCTGGGCAGGCGTGGGGGTGCAGCGGGGCCTCAGCGCCCACAGGGCCGCAGCCAAAGGTTTGGTCAGGGCAGAAAGGAGAGGAAGGGAAGAGAAAGCGGCCATGGGCCACTTCACTCCTTCTCAAGTCCGAGAGCTTAGGCTGCAAGGGGTTTTCCAGGGCTGAGTGGCAGACGGGCTGCCGGGCCCAGAGGGGCTCCCACCTGGCCAGCCTGCCCCGGCACCACCACATCAGGGAGGCCTCCCCAGCGCCGGCACCAGCGAAAAGAACGCAAGCAAGACGTGATTGTTTGTCACCAAGATGGAGTATATGATTTGAACCATGGCAAACACCGTAATGACTAATTTCAAACATTTATTACAATTCTTGAGAGACTTGAAAGCTGTCCCCGCTCTTGATTTTAATGATTGCAGTCTTGAAGCAGCCGCTTATCAAAGTGACACAAATTGTGTGGTAAATAGATTATGGCACAGCTGAAATACTGGAAAATGAGAATTCTCCTTCTCTCCCATCTAAAGCTCCCCCCCATCCTCCAGCCTGAGCTGCAGCCGCTGGGCGGCCACGGGAAGCGGGGCAGTGGTGGAATTACCCGGCAAGGCAGCTTCAATCAGCCTCATCCCTGGACCTGCAGCAGGCACCAGAGGCTCCCTTGGCCCGTCCCACCCCAGCCGGTGGGGTGGGGTGCATGGGGTATTGTTGGGGCCCTCGGGGCACTGGCCTCCCAGGGAAGCTCCGCTGAAGGATGTCCCCTTTGTCTGCACCACTGCTGGTGAACTCCTCTCCTGCAGAGGTCGGAGGCTGCTAGGCCTGCCGCTCAGTTCTGAGTCTTCCCTGCCACTCTCCCTGTCCTCCTGCCACAGACTGCGTGCCTACTGTGTGCCAGGCATCATGCTGAGGTCTGGGCATGCACAGCGGCAGGGGGAGGCATGTGTCCTTGCAGGACCTCTGGCCCGGAGCGGGAGGCCGATGGGCATGCAGTGAAATGCGATGACAGCTCCCATGCTAGGCGGGGCTGACCCATGACAGGGGATCCTGGTGCAGCTGCCCCTGCTCAGCCCCAGCTGCCCCAGCACTGCAGGATGTCCCCTGGCCAGGTGGCCCATGTGCTTGGTCCAGGGCCCTGTCCCACCAGTATCCCAGCACCCCCAGCACCTCAGGACCCCGTGTCTACCTGCTTTGATCTTTGAGGATAGAGTGACCAGGGAAAGCCCCATGCATACTTAAAGGAAATGGGGGGACATTCTCTCATTTGCCTTAAACCCTTAGACCAAGCAATGCTTAGAGAACCCCAGGAGGCCCCAGGACTCACCCACCCCAAACAGTTCCCGCCTAAGTGTGTGATGTGACTAGAGTCAGTCCTGTGGGTCGTCACCTAGCAGGCCAGGGTGTGCCTGTGGAGGCAAATGTATCACCTTTGGGGAGACACAGAAGACCCGCCTTTGCTGAGGACAGCGTCAGCACAGCTGCTTTGGGGAGAGCCCCAGTGTGCTTTTCAGGAACCTCTGTATCGGAACTCCAGGAGCTGCACGGTGTTCTGGGGCCTCGCTGCTAACTAATTGCCGGTATAACTAGACACACACCGTACATCAATGCCAATTAATATTCAAATAAAAAGCTCAGTGCATCTATTTACACGCAATCATCCCCCTATAAGAAGCCTCATTCTTGACACAGTCTCCTTCCTCCTGGCCTTGGAAGGAGGTCGCCCACTTTGCAGCAGCTACCATGCGGAGAGGGCCCGTGGGGGACGGGGCCACGTGGAATATGTCATTCGATGAGGTTGCCTCACTCAGCAGAGCTCGGCCTCCTATGGGCGGCAGTGCCACCTGGGTCTGGGGCGGCGAGGGGGCGAGCACACAAAGCCCTCGGATTCCTTCTTCGCCGCCTGCCGCCGGCCCGAGGACCCAGGTGTGCCCACTTGCCCTGTTTTCACTGACAGAACAGGGCGTACGGTTTCCACGAGAATGTGCTCAGGGTCTGATAGCTCTCAGGAGTAATTTCTACCTGTTTTATTTTTTTTTAATAGGCATAGAATTAAGAAATTAAATAGTTTATATATTTAAGCCCAAGTTAATAGAGATTACATTTTATTATTTATTAAATATTAATAATTCATTAGGATTCTCAAATTAAACACCAAACCTCTAACACATTAAATTTAAATAATTAAGTCTATTATTCGTGGAGAGAGGTTGCCAGGATGGGGTAGGAGGAAATGCCTTCCAGAGACCATCTCTGTAGTCAGAGTTGCACAGTGTCTGATTACCTCCGTGTCAGAGATGGGGAGATGAGGACTCGGGGATTTGACCCCGACCCGCTTCTGAGCTGGATTCCAACCCACATCTGTTTATCTCCTAGATCCACTCCACCGCTTGGAATACACACCATGTTCCTTTCTGACAGGAGAACAGAATGACTCGTCATGCCAGAGGAGAGAGAGGATGCAAAATATGTTCATTCTTTTGGAGGGAAAGATGTGAGGAAATGGGAGCTGCTTAGAGGGCAGGCCCAGGTGGGGGTGTCTTCCCAGGGGAGGGATGGGGGACAAGACATGGAGGCTCAGGGAGGCTGGGACCTGCCACGGGGCCCACTCCTCGCCCGGCTGATAGTGGGTGGATGGCGGCCCCACAATCCTGTCCACACCCTCATCCCCAGAACCTGTGGATGTCACCTTATTTGGAAAAAAGGTCTTTGCAGATGTATTTAAATTAAGGATCTCAGATGAGATCATCTTGGACTAGTGGGATGGGTCCTACATCCAAGGACAAGTGTCTTAATAAGAACCAGAAGAGGAAAGAAACATGGAGAGGAGATGAAACCTTGTCATAAACACGGAGTCTGGCGTGCTGCGACATGAGCCCAGGAGCTGAAAGAGCCAAGAAACTGAGTCTCTCCCCCGGACTCCAGATGGAGTCAGGCCCTGCCAACACCTTGACCTCAGACATCTGGCCTCCAGGACCATGAGAGAACAAATTTCTGTTGTTGTAAGCGGCCTAGCTTGTGGTCAGCGGCTTAGCTTGTGGTCATCTGTCACAATAGCCCCAGGACACTGCTACAGAGCCGCAGGAGTTTGCCTGTCTGCCCTCTGGGACGAGGTCGTGAAGAATGCTGCGGGCAGGGCCTGCCCCCACCCCTGGCTGGGGCCGTGCCAGTCCCCCAGCCCTGCAGTAGGATTCAGCCTTGTGTGTGTTGGGGAGGGTTGGGGGGGAGGCTCCCTGACTCAGCAGGACAGGGAGGTGGGTCCTCTTTCCTTCACTTGGCCTCAGGCCTGGGGGGA
Source organism: Smutsia gigantea (assembly GCA_032199065.1). Lineage (NCBI taxonomy): Eukaryota > Metazoa > Chordata > Mammalia > Pholidota > Manidae > Smutsia > Smutsia gigantea. Next base: position 86,162 of record JAVSCE010021545.1, read on the forward strand.
ATGGGCGGCCCAGTGATAGTGGAGACAAACACAGATAGGCTCTGATAATTTTTAGAAGTCTAAATATGAAATCTAAACTTACAAAGACAGGGGTTGGTTGTGGTTAGTCTAAGTATAAGATGATTCTTTACAACCATTTTCTTCTAAGTAGAAAACCCCTTTGCCCATCTCTAGTATTGATTGATTTCCATCTATCGCAGCTCCCGCCTCCTAGGGACCCACCCCCAGGTGCATTTCTCCCCCTGGGTCCCCCTGACTGAACACCTTGCCGTCCCTGCTGGAAGCCATGCCTCCCTCCTGTCCTGCTCTTCCTCCCACTGTCCTGGTCCCAGGTGTCCCCCAGGCTGCCCCCATTTGTCCTACCCCAGGGGTGCTGCCCAACTTCCCCACTGCCTGCCACACTGAGCATGAACTCAGCCACTGGAATGGAGGGCCACCCAAACACGGTCCAAGCAGCCCTCCAGTTTTTTCTCCAGCCGCCCCCCCCCACCCCGCCCCACTCAGCATCTCTCAGTGAAAGTTGTCCATCTCCCACTGTCCTCCTGCCACCCGCACCCCCAGGCTGTGCCCCTACTGCCCCCCTCCAGAGTCCCTGCCCACCCTTCCTGTCTTCTAATGGTGGTGGCTGGCCATCCTTAAAGTTCATGTCCAGCGTGACCTGTTCCTCAAAGCCTTTCCAGTCTCCCTCTGAAGGATGGGCCCCCATCTCCTTAAGCCCCAGCCCCATGGAGTGGCTTCGGTGATTCCCGCTGCACCCAGTATACACCGTCTCCATGCAGCTCTTCGGGCAGAGGCAGCCCAGTGTGGTGAAAAAGCTTAGGCTTTAGGGACAGAAGAGCCCCGTGCCAGGCCAGCCCTGCATGTACCCGCTGAGGGGGCTCCGAGTCATGCATCTCTCGGCCTCCGTTACCAGCCTAGAGGGAGGGTCAGCCTAAACAGGCAGCATTTAACTCCTATTTGGCTGCAGAATCCAGTATCCAAATAAAACCTTACATGATGGAGGACAGGGGCACCCGCAGTGTGCCCCACCTTCCCCAGCTCCACCCAGCTCTGTGCCCCCCAGCCACAGAGGGGGAGCACTTAGCCCCTCTGCCTCCTTCCCCAGCGCCCAGGCGGAAGCTGTCACCTCCAGACTGGCTCCTGTCCCCCAGGGGCAGAATTGGAAGGAGAAGAGAGGTGCTGGACCAGGGAAATAGCAGGAAAGGAAATGCATTCTTATTTGTGGGGTCAGTTCCTGGGCGTTTGTTCGTCGTGGACAATCCTGGTAGTTGGTGAGATGAAAGTGCAAAGACCCTGGGGCCAAAAAGAGAGAGGGGAGCACAGAGAGAGAGAGAGGAGTGGGGGACAGAGGAAGAGAACCAGCCACTGCTTGGACAGGTGTCAGAGACACTGGTGTCTCAGCCCGGGTTCTCCAGAGAGAGATTTATTTTGAGAAACGGGCTTGGGCGGCATGGGGCCGGCAAGTCTAAAATTCGTAAGGCGCCAGTCTGATGTGCTGCTGCAGTCTGGAGAGAGAATTTCTTCTTCCCTGGAAACCTCCGTTTTTGCTCGGAAGGCCTTCAACTGACTACATGAGGCCTACCTGCACTGCCCAGGGTGGTCTCTCCTACTTCACATCATGTGACTGTACACATTAACCACAGCTACATGACACCTGCACTGAAGCACCTGGATTGACGCTCGATTAAAAGCTGGGCACCACTGATCCTAGCGGACTCACAAGGTTAACAGTTGTGTTGGTCTTTATGAGAAAACTGGGCAAGAGGAAGGAGGTCCTGCAGAGCATTGCTGGAGGTTAGGAAAGGGACCCCTCGAATCTTCCTTGGCTGTCAGAGCCATCCTCTAGGGGCGCCTGGCCCATGGGACCAGGCATTACTTTCAGGCAGCTGCTCCGCTGGGAAGAAGGCTGGGGTGGGTCCAGCTCGGACGGCCCCGGCACCCCGCTCTGTGACCCTCGCACCCCCTCGTCTAAGGATGGTCTTCCAGGTGGCCTCGCTCACACCTGGAAAAGCAGGAGAGCCACAGAGGAGAGCCTGACCCACCGGCACCGTCCTCTCTCAGACCCGAGGCTGCTGAGCTCAGGACTCCGTGTGGGGTCCAGGCTGGAGCTCGGTTCTCCACAGGCTACTGAGCAGGGTGGGAAGGCTGCCCTGCTCCCCCTGCTCCCTTCAGCCTTCCGGGCCCGCCCATCCAGTCTTGAGCAGCTCAGAGGAGCCCCCGTGCAGTCAGCAAGTCCTCAAGAACGTGTTCCAACTCAAAGAACCAGCCCCAAGCCCACCCTGGCCCCCACATAAAGTCTGGTGAGCGCCACAGCCTGAGCTCCCGGGCATCTTCCTGCCGCTTCCCACCAAGGAAAGAACCCTCCGGACGGCGTCAGCACTGAACCCGCAAAGCAGTAGCCACCTGGTGCAGCCCTCTGGGACTCTGTCCCTTCTGCTGTCCACGCCCAGCACCTTTCCGCCTCTCTGTGCCATTTGATCCTCTGCATGGGGGCCCAGGGCTTCTTCCCCACCCCGGGGCTGTATTTAGGACCAGGCTGGGCCAGACTCTGGCATTGTGATGGAGATGCTTATGTTGGCGCCTCACCACGGCCACCTGCTGACCGAGCGGGAGAGGCTGGGGTTTGTGTCCTTGGAGCCACAGGGGTGCAGGGCTGACATGATTGCCTGGGCACTTCTCCTTGAGGGGCCGCCTTGCCCGTCTGGCTCAGCTTGCGTCTGGTCTACCCCAGGCAGGGCATGAATTGCATGACTTCCCAAGGCTGGGATCCACCCACAAGAGGACACTGATTCTAAGAGGAAAGGGGTTGCTGGGCCAGGCTCTGGAACAGCCCCAGCCCCCAGGAGGCAAGAGGGGCACAGAGAGGCCAGAGACAGGCTGCTCTAGTCCACCTTTTCCTGATCTGGCCCTGCCTGCCATGTAACCTCCACCCTGCCCCATTTCTAGAATATTCTAACCATACTGAAACAGTTTCATGCTCTCTAGCCTCTGGGTCTTTGCATATGTTGCTGGCTCTGCCTAGAACACTCTCTGGCTCTCTCACCCAGGTCTCAGTTTAGAGCTCAGCTCTCCTGAGAAATTCCTCTGGTTCCGAATAAGGACTCTGCCAGGTTGAATCTTGTGTCTAAAAACCTGAAACCTCAGAAGTTGGCCTTACTTGGAAATAAGGTCCTCACAGATGTAATTAGTTAAGATGAGCTCATACTGAATTAAGTGGGCCCTAATCCAATGATGGGTGTCCTTATAAAAAGGGGGAGATTTAGAGACACACACAGAGAAGGGCACGTGATAACAGGACAGAGATTAGAATGAGGCAGCCACATGCCACAGAATGTCAGGTGAGGTCTGGAGCCACCAGAGGCTGGAAAAGGCAAGGTAGGATTCTCCCCAGAGCCTGTGGAGGGAGCGCAGGACTGCACACAGCTTGATTTCAGACCCCTTGCCCCTAGAACTATAGAGCATCAATTTCCATTGTTTTCAGTCCCCTGGTTTGTGAAATTTCTCAGGCAGCCCTAGGATGCTCAGACAGGGGCCCCCCACTTCTGGGCACATGTCTGTCAGAGAGGCAGATGGGAGATGCACCACTCACATGGCCTTTCTAGAGCGATACTTGCTCCGGAGCTCTCCCTGGGGTGGCCCCAGGCTTTGTCTGAAGGCACCCCAGCAGGGGCCCTCCCTGCCCCATCCTGCTCCCTCCCTTCCCTTGAACAGGCATCACCCCGACGCTACCACTCCTCTTGCATTCGGGGGTATCATGTGGTCCCAGGAAGTGTAAGACTTTGGAGCCAGCGGGATCGTGTGTGGGATCCCAGCCCTGCCCCTTAACGGCCGTGTGACACAGCAGCAGGGCCCTGACCTGGCCCCCAGTGGCACCCACACTCAGCCTTTGCTCAGCACTTACCCAGCTGCCTCTGAAGGATGCTTCTTTCATTCTCTCCCCCAGCACAGGGACTTTTTGTAGATAGGGACTATATTTTATCTGTGTCTAGAGCAAAATAGAGACTTGATAACTATCTGGGGATGGTGGATGACAACCCAGCCTCCAGCCAGCTAACAGGAATGAGATAAACATGACCCCATAGAGATGAGGGGATTTGTAAGGTCACAAGCAATTACAGATGGTAAGGAGATAGGGTCCTTCTTGGTGTCCAGCTCAGGACTTTGTCTTGGTCAAAAATATCTTGGTTAAAATATATTTGTCTTGGTTAGAAATATCTTGATTTGGGAGAACTGCCTAGCCGTTGACATCCTGCCTGTTTCTGGCCCTGCTTACAGCCCTCCTGGGTGGGCCCTTGCGTGTCTTCAGTAGTCCTTGGGCCTGCCCAGGCCCCAGCTGAGCATCCTTTGTACCTGAGGAGGGAGGCTCCTGTTTCTCCGTCCCTATCCCTCGGATGGAAATGCCCCTGGATTCCTAGAGCAGCAAGCCTGCACATCCCTTCTGCCTGCAGAACGTTCCCACTTTGTACAGCTAGATCTCGCCTTCTACCTCTCATGTTGGAGGGATATGGTATTTCTTCAGAGACAGACCCACCTCATATTTTGCTCAGCTCCTAGGCCACTATGGTCAGACCCTGACTGGACACTGGCAAGGTGAGGTGTGGGCAAGCACATACAAGGCAAGGCAAGTCGCCATCTGCAGTGAGTTGAACAGAGGCCCACAAAAGACACATCCACCTCAGAACCTGTGAATGTGACCTCATGTGGAAAAAGGGTCTTAGCAAATTACATTATACTTACCAGTGAAAGACTCAATATTTTCCTGCTCAGATTGGGAACAAGGGAAGGATGCCTGCTCTTACCACTCTTATTCAAGATGATATTGGAAGTTCCAGCCAGTGCAATAAAGCAAGAAAATAAAATTAAATGTATGTAGCTCTGAAAGGAAGAAATAAAACTGCCTATTTGCAAATGACATGGTTATCTACTTAGAAAATCCCAAGGAATGAAACAAAAAAACAAATTAAAAACTCCTGGAACTGTGATTGGATTAAAGGTGGCGGCGTGAGAGGTGACACAGAGGCTTCCTCCTAAAACCTTGTATAATATGAAAATAAAGCTACATCAACTACTCTTGAAAGAGCAAGGGGAAAGAGGACGGCAACAAACTGCATACACCTGGAGACAAGAGCAGCCCTCACAGAAAAGGGTAACATACTAAAGCTGTGGTCCTGCCGGATCCAAGCCCTTCCCCCACCCCAGCTCACAGGCAGGAGGAACAGGAACGGAGCAGGGAGGCAGTGGAGATGTGGGACTGCTGAATACCTAACTCTGGAGATCTGCTCTGGGAGCACAAACCTACATTACATGGTGCTTGCATGATACTCTTGTAATTAGGGGGTTGGAAAGCTAAGACAGGCAGAATTCCTGGAGAGACTAAGAATCCAGCTGCTTGTGAAAGCAGGGATCCATACCCAGCTGCTCGGGGACAAAAGAAGGGCGGGCAGTCTGAGAGACTTCCTAACAAAGAAGCCCTTAGCAAGAGAGCTGCTAAAGGGGCAAGGATTGCACGGAGCTCACTGCTCAGGAGAAAGGACAGGCACACAAAATTGTCCGGGTACACTCTGCCCAGCAGGTTGGGGGCTTTCACGATCTTCAGGTGCTCCAGCTCCCTGGCTGCCTACACAGCTCCAAGAACCCCTTCCGTGACAGGCAGACTTGTGCGCCTTTCTTCTGGCCAGCCCCACCGGGCTTGCAAACCGGGAAATCCCTCCCTGGTGTTAGGCCAGCCAGAGGGAAGATCTGTCTATAGCAACTAAGAACGCAAAGCACAGAGCCTTATACCTGTGTGCTCAGCCCGCTGGTTCAGGCAGTGGAGACAGGCATAGCAGCCAGGAACCAGCAAACACCCCTTTCCTCCCCGGATGCACCAATACCACTCCCCTACAATCCCCGCATTGCTTCAGGGGCTGAGCAGCTCCAGAGAGTAGAGCTTCTGGGCACTAGAGGGCGCCATACACAAATATGAAACGCCAAAGGAACCTGGTCCAGAGTAAAATTATGAACACAACTCCTGAGAAAGATTTAAATGATATGGACCTTATGACTCTCCCTGAAAGGGAGTTCAAAATAAAAATCATTAACATGCTCATGGAGGTACGGAAAGATATTCAAGAACTCAGGAATGAATTCCGGTCAGAGATCCAATCATTGAAGAACACAATGGACAGTATTAAAAGCAGATTGGATATGGTGGAGGAGACAATAAATGAAATAGAAACTAGAGAAGAGGAATACAAAGAAGCTGAGGCACAGAGAGAAAAAAGGATCTCTAAGAATTAAAGAATATTGAAAGAACTGTGTGACCATTCCAAATGGAACAATATTCGCATTATACGGGTACCAGAGGAAGAAGAGAGAGAAAAAGGGATAGAAAGCGTCTTTGAGGAGGTGATTGCTGAAAACTTCCCCAATCTGGGGAAGGAGATAGTCTCTCACGCCAGATGCGCAGATCTCCCAACACAAGGGACCCAAGAAAGACAACAGGAAGACATATAGTAATTAAAATGGCAAAGATCAAGGATAAGGACAGACTATTAAAAGCAGCCAGAGAGAGAAATAGGATCACATACAAAGGAAAACCCATCAGGCTATCATCAGATTTCTCAGCAGAAACCTTACAGGCCAGAAGGGAGTGGCATGATGTATTTAATGCAATGAAGCAGAAGGGCCTTGAACCAAGATTACTTTATATGGCAAGATTATCATTTAAATTTGAAAGAGGGATTAAACAATTCCCAGATAAGCAAAAGCTGAGAGAATTTGCCTCCCACAAACCAACTCTACAGTGTATTTTGGAGGGACTGCTATAGATGGAAGTGTTCCTACAGATTAATAGCTGTCACCAGAGGTAATAAAACCACAGTAAAGAAAATAGAACAGCTAATTACTAAGAAAATGCAAAATTAAATTAACTACTCCCAAAGTCAATCAAGGGATAGACAAACAGTATAGAATATGATACCTAATATATAAATAATGGAACAGAATGAAAAAGGAGGAAACAAACAAACAAAAAAGAACCTTTAGATTGTGTTTGTAATAGCATATTAAGTTAGTTGTTAGACTTTGAGATAGTAGGGAAGTTAACCTTGAACCTTTGGTAACCACGAATCTGAAGCCTGCAATGCCAATAAGTACATACCTATCCATAATCACCCTAAATGTAAATGGACTTAATGCACCAGTAAAAAGACATAGAGTCACTGAATGGATAAAAAAACAAGACCCATCTATATGCTGCCTTCAAGAGACTCACTTTAAACCCAAAGACATACACAGACTAAAAGTGAAGGGATGGAAAAAGATATTTCATGCAAACAACAAGGAGAAAAAAGCAGGTGTTGCAGTACTTGTATCAGACAAAATAGACTTCAAAACGAAGAAAGTAGCAAGAGATAAAGAAGGACATTACATAATGATAAAGGGGTCAGTCCAACAAGAAGATATAACCATTATAAATATATATGCACCCAACACAGGAGCGCCAACATATGTGAAACAAATACTAACAGAATTAAAGGAGGAAATAGGCAGCAATGCATTCATTTTAGGAGACTTCAACACACCACTCACTCCAAAGGACAGATCAACCAGACAGAAAATAAGTAAAGACACAGAGGCACTGAACAACACACTAGAACAGATGGACCTAACAGACATCTACAGAACTCTGCACCCAAAAGCAGCAGGATACACATTTTTCTCAGGTGCACATGGAACATTTTCTAGAATAGACCACATACTAGGCCACAAAAAGAACCTCAGTAAAGTCAAAAATACTGAAATTCTACCAACCAACTTCTCAGATCACAAAGGTATAAAACTAGAAATAAATTTTAGAAAGAAATCAAAAAAGCTCACAAATACATGGAGACTTAACAACATTCTCCTAACTAATCAATGGGTTAACAACCAAATCAAAACAGAAATGAAAGAATATATGGAGACTAATGAAAACAACAACACAAAGCCACAACTTCTGTGGGACGCAGCAAAGGCAGTTCCAAGAGGAAAGTATATTGCAATCCAGGCCTATTTAAAGAAGGAAGAACATTTCCAAATGAATAGTCTAAAGACACAATTACTGAAATTGGAAAAAGAAGAACAAATGAGGCCCAAAGTCACCAGAAGGAGGACATAATAAAGATTAGAGAAGAAATAAATAAAATTGAGAAGAATAAAACAATAGAAAAAATCAATAAAACCAAGAGCTGGTTCTTTGAAAAAATAAACAAATAGATAAACCCCTAGCCAGACTCATTAAGAGAAAAAGAGAATCTACACACATAAACACAATCAGAAATGAGAAAGGAAAAATCACAACGGACCCCACAGAAATACAAAGAATCATAAGAGAATATTATGAGAATCTATATGCTAACAAGCTGGAAAACATAGAAGAAATGGACAACTTCTTAGAAAATACAACCTTCCAAGACTGACCAAGCAAGAAACAGAAAAACTAAACAGACCAATCACCAGTGACGAAATCGAATTGGTAATCAAAAAACTACCCAAGAACAAAACCCCTGGGCCTGATGGATTCACCTATGAATTCTACCAGACATATAGAGAAGAAATAACACCGATTCTCCTTAAAGTTTTCCAAAAAATAGAAGAGGAGGGAATGCTTCCAAACTCATTCTATGAAGCCAGCATCACTCTAATACCAAAACCGGGCAAAGACCTCACCAAAAAAGAAAATTACAGACCAATATCTCTGATGAACGTAGATGCAAAAATACTCAACAAAATATTAGCAAACCGAATTCAAAAATACATCAAGAGGATCATACACCATGATCAAGTGGGATTCATCCCAGGGATGCAAGGATGGTACAACATTCGAAAATCCATCAACATCATCCACCACATCAACAAAAGAAGAACAAAAACCACATGATCATCTCCATAGATGCTGAAAAAGCATTTGACAAGATTCAGCATCCATTCCTGATTAAAACTCTCAACAAAATGGGTATAGAGGGCAAGTACCTCAACATCATAAAGGCTATATATGACAAACCCACAGCTAACATCATACTTAACGGCGAGACACTGAAAGCTTTTCATCTAAGATGGGAACAAGACAGGGATGCCCACTCTCTCCACTGTTATTCAACATAGTACTGGAGGTCCTAGCCACGGCAATCAGACAAAACAAAGACATACAAGGCATCCAGATTGGTAAAGAAGAAGTCAAATTGTCACTATTTGCAGATGACATGATATTGCACATAAAAAAACCCTAAAGACTCCACTCCAAAACTACTAGAACTAATATCTGAATTCAGCAAGTTGCAGGATACAAAATTAACACACAGAAATCTGTTGCTTTCCTATACACTAACGATGAACTAACAGAAAGAGAAATCAGAAAAACAATTCCATTCACAATTGCATCAAAAAGAATAAAATACCCAGGAATAAACCTAACAAAGGAAGTGAAAGACCTGTACTCTGAAAACTACAAGACACTCCTAAGAGAAATTAAAGGACACTAACAAATGGAAATGCATCCCATGCTCTTGGCTAGGAAGAATCAATATTGTCAAAATGGCTATACTACCTAAAGCAATCTATAGATTCAACGCAATCCCTATCAAAATACCAACAGCTTTCTTCAATGAACTGGAACAAATAATTCTAAAATTCATATGGAACCACAAAGACCCCGAATAGCCAAATCAATCCTGAGAAGGAGGAATAAAACAGGGGGAATTACGCTCCCTGACTTCAAGCTCTACTACAAAGCCACAGTAATCAAAGACAATTTGGTATTGGCACAAAAACAGACCCACAGACCAGTGGAACAGAATAGAAAATCCAAACATTAACCCAAACATATACAGTCAATTAATATTTGATAAAGGAGCCTTGGATATACAATGGGGAGATGACAGCCTCTTCAGCAGCTAGTGTTGGAAAAACTGGACAGCTACATGTAAGAGAATGAAACTGGACTACAGTCTAACCCCATGCACAAAGGTAAACTCAAGGTGGATCAAAGACCTGAATGTAAGTCATGAAACCATAAAACTCTTAGAAAAAAACAGAGGCAAAAATCTCTTGGACATAAACATGAATGACTTCTTCATGAACATATCTCCCGGGCAAGGGAAACAAAAGCAAAAATGAACAAGTGGGACTATATCAAGCTGCAAAGCTTCTGTACAGCAAGGACACCATCAGTAGAACAAAAAGACATCCTACAGTATGGGAGAATATATTCATAAAAAACGTATCTGATAAAGGGTTGACATCCAAAATATATAAAGAACTCATACACCTTAACAAACAGAAAGCAAATAATCCAATTAAGAAATGGGCACAGGACATGAATAGACAGTTCTCCAAAGAAGAAATTCAGATGGCCAACAGGCACATGAAAAGATGCTCCACATCGCTAATCATCAGAGAAATGCAGATTAAAACCACAATGAGGTATTACCTCACACCACTGAGGATGGCCAACATTCAAAACACAAACAAAAACAAATGTTGGCGAGGATGTGGAGAAAAGGGAACCCTCCTACACTGCTGGTGGGACTGCAAATTAGTTCAACCATTGTGGAAAGCAGTATGGAGGTGCCTCAAAAAACTCAAAATTGAAATACCATTTGACCCAGGAATTCCACTCCTAGGAATTTACCCTAAGAATGCAGCAGCCCAATTTGAAAAGGACAGATGCACCCCTATGTTTATTGCAGCACTATTTACAATAGCCAGGAAATGGAAGCAACCTAAGTGTCCATCAGTAGATGAATGGATAAAGAAGAGGTGGTACATATACACAATGGAATATTATACAGCCATAAGAAGAAAACAAATCCTACCTTGCAACAACATGGATGGAGCTAGAGGGTATTATGCTCAGTGAAATAAGCCAAGCCGAAAAAGACAAGTATCAAATGATTTCACTCATATGTGGAGTATAAGAACTGAGAAAAAAACTGAAGGAACAAAAGAGCAGCAGACTCACAGAACCCAAGAACGGACTAATAGTTACCAAAGGGAAAGGGACTGGGGAAGATGGGTGGGAAGGGAGGGATAAGAGGGAAAAAGGGGCATTATGATTGCAGATGTAATGTTGGGGGGGCATGGGGAGGGCTGTACAACTCAGAGAAGACAAGTAGTGACTCTATAGCATCTCACTACGCTGATGGACAGTGACTGTAATGGGGTTGGTGGGGGGACTTGATGAAGGGGGTAGTTTAATAATCATAATATTGCACATGTAATTGTAGATTAATGATCCAAAATAAATTATAAAAAAAAGAGAATACTTAGGAGAAGCTAATAAAAGAAGAAGTGATTAAAAAAAAAGAACATATGGGATGTGAACAATTTCCAGGGATGTGTTGTTTTAATTTGTCTGATTTTTCGCATACTATTCAAGATCAAATAGACAACATTCACCATGTTATTGATAAGTTTTCACAAATTCCTGGATTGTTAAATTGGTTTTCTTTGTTTCATTGGATATGGCCTATAATTTTAGGTCTAATACTGTTATGCATTTGTATTCCTGTTCTCCTAGTGTGTGTGCGGAAGGCAGTTGTTGGTCTCTTAAAGCCACTACAAGCATATGCTACTTTTCAAGAACTAACTTCAAGATATAAGTGATTCCTTTTAAACAACTTTGTGAAATCATATACGGATTCCCCACCTGCATTTGCTGCATGAAAATAATCATGTATATTGTGATTTTATCCAGAATTATAGTTGCTGGCTGT
>JAVSCE010021546.1:0-11990 GCA_032199065.1 Smutsia gigantea
AGTAGGCCAGGCCATCTCACCTGCCAACTTCCTGTCTTTGCCTACTGATAAATAGGGGATACTAACGGCCAGATTTTCCATTTCCCCCAGCCTGGCACCTGCTGTCACTCAATTTTAAAAAGATAGAAGGAGAGGACCTGGGGGAGGGGCAGGAGGCCTCTGGTTATAAAGCCTGGGGCCCAGGGGGTTTAGAGCACTAAGCCTGGCCTGTCCTGCCTGTCCCCGTCATCCCCAGGCAGATTTAGCTGCTGACAGCTGCTTGCGAGTCTGCTGCAAGGCCCTGGTCCCAGACCGCCATCTGTCCTCTGAGCCGCTCCAGAGCTACAACCTCTCCATGGCCGAGAAAGAAGAGGAGGCCGCTGCTGCAGCCCCTGCTTCCCAGAATGGGGAGGACCTGGAAAACCTGGAAGACCCCGAGAAGCTGAAGGAGCTGATTGAGCTGCCGCCCTTTGAGATCGTCACAGGGTGAGACCCAGATGTGGGCCGGGGTCCCCCTTCCTAGAAAAGTGCAGGCAGGGCCAGGCTGGGGGAATTTAGAGTGGTAAGAGTAGCAGCCAGGGTCACAATACTGCAGCCAAGAGAATACGTAAGTGGGCACGGTAGGGGCTGCAGGGGACACAGTAGCAAATCTCCCTTGGTTTCCCACGGTGATGCCTTGGACCCGCTAATCAGGCGGAGGTAGGAGGAGCTCCTTGCAGGCAAGGGCCCAAAGAATGAAACCATCCTCAAGCCTCCTAGTATTGAGATGTCCCCTGCCTCTGTCGGTGGAAGCTGAGACTGAAGTCCCAGGGCGCCTGGGGAGGACAAGGATGACACTGACACGTTACAAATGGCCCCAGTCACAGTACCTCCTCCTCCACTTCTCCGTCGGTTTCTGAGTGGGCCTCTCCTCTATCTGTATGGCTCTTGCTCTTGCTCTAGAGCTTCTCTCTGGAACCAAAGACCCTAAGATGAAGAAGACAGACCCATCCTTCCCCAAGGCTGAGGGAGAAGCATTTTTTTTTTCTGGTTGTATCTTTTCTGTCTTCCGTGGGGCTTTCTGCACCCACCCCAGGAAACAGAGTAGTTACCTCATATAGATAATGCAGGGCAGGGCCAGGAGCTTCTGGCCAGAAGAGGTATCCCACCACCTCAGCCACAGCCTGGAGGAACTGGGACCTGAAGCAAAGGGTCTCAAGGCTCCAAAAGGGGGCTGCATTCAGAGTCCCTCTGTCTTGTCCAGACCGTTCCCCCTCCATCGCCAGTAGAACCCAGGGCTCTTCCCCCTCTTCACTGTCCCATCCTTCAGTTGAAGGCCCTGCTAAGTTCCTAAAGCAAAGAGGAATCAAGGGAGTACATGGGGCCACATTTCCTCCCTGAGCCCTGAGTTTCCTTCATGGGAGTCTCCAGCTATGCGCACAGCAGAGTCGGGGCCACGCTAAGAGAAATTTCGAGAAGAATGGAGGCATCGTGCCCTCAGGAGCATGAGCCTGGGTTGGCAATTTGGACTCGCCCTTTTAAGTTTGGAGGGATTTCACAGACCTGGCCTCAGTGTTTCCATCTGTAACACCAGGAAGGTACACTAGTTGATTCCTAAGGTCCCTTCAGTGCAGACATTTTCTAGTTTCTAAGAGAACCCTGAGGGAAAATGGATGGTAGTTCCTGAGGGAAAGTTCAGGTAAGAACCACTGATCTTGCATTTCACCTATGCCCAACCAACTAATATCACCCTCATCCTAGGGTTAAAGGAAGAGCGGAGCACAAATAAAGACAGACATGGGAAGAGCCTAGGGCCACCAGGACAGGACAGTCCTCATGGGCTCTCTATGGAAGGAGATCCTTTTTCTAACAACTCCGCATGCTGTGAAGCCCCAGCACAGGGCAGGTAGGTCAGGAAGAGAATTAGACTATAGGCATTGAGTTGAACATGCTTTTGGGTTCCAGGATGGTGGATCCTAAAGGATTATGTCCCCTGATGTAATTTACATTTGTCCAGGGCTTTATAATCACAGCATACCTCTGCATGCATGAGCTCCTTCAACCCTCAGCACAATGTTAGGAGAGGGAGATAGATTATTACTGCTCTACAGGTGGGGAGACTGAGAGTCAGCAAGGTTGAGTGACTTGTCCAAGACTGCAGAACTGTAAGTGGCAGGTCTTCTGACTCCAGCCACGGGTCCTTCCCACTGGCCTCTTATTCATTCTGGATCCCAGGTTTTCTCCATCTATCTTCATCTGTGAGGCATCGGGGTGTCCCTGAACTGAGGCTCAGAAAAAGACGCACAGCAAGGCAGTATTCTGGGCACTCTGAGAGCAGTTCAGGAGGGAGGTGGAGCCCTGTGTGTGTCCTGGCCACAAGTAACAGCTGTAGAAATCTGTCTCCTCGGCCCCTCTGGGTAAACAGATGGCTTAAAATAGCCCAGAGTTGCAGTTTTGTCTGTGTGGGTATAAGAGAGAGGAGCGGCTTCCCCCTCCTTACTTCCCCAGATGCCCTGCAGCCCCTCTCCAAGCCTGGATGCCCACAGGAGATAGGTCTGTCCATTCCACTCCTTAGCTGTGAGCCAAAAACTATCAGAAGAACTGGCGGCTTTTGGGAAAACAGTCTGAGGTGAGGAGGGAATACAAGGTAGGAATAAGGAGAAATATGCCTCCCTTAACCTGATTCTGGCTTGAACAGGGCACTCAGGATAGAAAGCAGACCTAAGGACATTAACAAAATAACATGGTGGAAAGTGCTAGAAAAAAAAGATCTAAGACTGCAGTGGTGTGTGGAAGCCAATTTACATTGGCTGAGAGTTGATTGTGTGCTTTTAGTAACTTAATTGTTGGTTTCTTGAAATCTCAATAGTGGGAGTGTTTATGGAAATCAGCAAACATTAGAAATCAGGTGATTTTTTACAAGTTCTTTCAGAGAGCTGGGTGTTAAACCAGCTCACCATTGAAAGAGAGCCTCCAGAAAGGAGAGGAAGAGTAGAAAAGGGATTAGATTTCACAGGACTTAAGATAGAGCTCTGAGGGGCAAGATTTAAGGCCCAGAGAAGGCACCATCCATCAATATTAGGTTTGATTTCTTGAGTGTCATGACCTTTGTCCAAAATCTGAAAGGCTGGATTGCTTGGCCTATCTTTCAGATGCGGAAACTAAGCCTCAGAAGGACTAGTAATTTGCCTAAAGCTGGTAGATGGAGTAGGACATGAACCCAGGACGGTCTGACTCCAAATCACCACAGTGCATCTAAAAAAGCCATAAAGAGGAATCTTTTTCTATTCAACAAATATTTACTGAATGAGACTTGTTTATTTCCTGCCTGTTTTCCCCACTAGAATTTAACTCACTAAGGACAGGGGCTTTACCTTTTAACTGCTTTGTCCCTAGTCTCAAGAATAGTACCTAGTTCCTGATAGGTGCTGAATAAATATTTGTGGACTAAATGAATGAATTAATGAATGAGCGCCTATGTGTGCTAGGCTGTCTACCAGGCTAGGGAAATAATTGGATGAAGGGCTTCTTGAGGAGAAAAGGCCATGCCTGCCTTGAAACTCAGTGTGCTTTAGGGAAGCTGTAGGCCACCAGAATCACTTGTCTTCTCATCCTCCATCCCAGCAATGAGTGACTGTGCTCTGCCCAGCAGGCCCCCTTGCTGTGTTTGTTTTTGTCTCTAGTTACATTTTCCATAAAACAATATACAATGGTTTGCACCTGCTATCAAAGGGGCTGTTACGGACAGAGATCAGTGGTACACACAGTGCTTCCCCTTCCAACCACTTCTTTCACTGCCAGTAGTTCACTCGGGCCCCATGATAAGAGAGAGGTGAGGCAGGGTTCAGAGAAGAAGGGACAGGTGAGGAGTGAGGGGCCTGCAGCACCCTGTTATTGCCCTTCCCCTGTCACCCTGTATTCTGGAGCATGTTGGAAAGATTTGTTCCATAAAGACTAGAACACAGTCACTGACTCTGGCCACACTGGCCTCCATTGGCAGTTGGTGTTGGAGCATGGAGGGTCAAAGCTCAAATACAAAGGTGGTGTCTCTCTGAAAAGGTGGTGGGCTCAGGGCTCACCTTGGGCAGGGTCCCATCCTGAACTACAGACCAGGGCCAGCAGAGCATCAGACTCCTCAGCCCAGGAAGTCAGGCTGTTAGAACTCTCTGCTTCCCTTCTCCTCGGACCACGCCCACTCCTTAGCATCTGCTTTGATAGTGGTCTGAAAAAGGGAAAAAGAAACTGAAACAGGCAATTTTGCCTCTTTTGAGCAGGTCATGAATGGTCTAGAGAGGAAAGCTGAAACAAGTCAACACTCAATTACCTGTGAGTAGATTTTCCACTCCATGGATTGTTTGGGGGTGAATGTTTAATCTCAGACCAGCTTCTACTGTCTTCCGGGTTGCTTCCTTTCACTGTATCGATTTATGTTCAGAAATGCAAATATTTTAAAACATGAATGTGAGAAAAATATATATACATTATATTGACTCACATTCCTTCTCCTTGGAAGCCAAGGCCCTGGGACACCAGGGATTCCCCTGCAGCCCAGGGGTTGAGTAACCCTCTCTGGGAAAAGGGAAGATGTATAGAAAAGCAACAGCAGAGTTAATGGTTGCTATAAGGCATCTTCTGAATTTGTTTTTATAGATATTAGAATTCTAGGTTTCCTGCCCAGAGAACTCATTGCCCAGTAGCCTGGGTCTCAGCAAAGGAGGTGTGAATGGCCTTGTTTGCAGAAAGCAGGAAGAAGTGATGCCTAAAGAGACGTGATCTGAGGCAGAGGGAGGGGCAGGGATAATGCTGTAGGTTTCCATGCCTAAAGAAGTGGCAGAGCCCAGATGAAGAAATCTACCACCAGCATCTCTCCTGACCACACATACACACACACACACACACACACAACCACTTTAGCAGTAAAACATCTGGTGGGGTTGACAGTAAAGGGCTCTAATATAAATAAATATGGTGCTCAGGCATATGATGCAACAAGAAAAAAAAGATGCTTGTGATTATCTAAATTAGTGTTACTATGTCCTTTCTTCCACTCACAGACATAATAGTTTTGACTTATTCTGTGATTCTATAATATCACCCAAGACGGCCATATTGTCTAACTCTTGGAGAAATTTCAGACTGCTACCACCTCTGTTCTCCTGGGTTCCCTTCAGGACCTGGCTGTTTCAGTCTGTGGGAAATCCAGAGCGCTCATCTGACCATTAAGCTCCTTCTGAAAGACCAAGAAGCCCATTAAGAAGTCAAGCGAGCTCAGTTTCTGAGCAAGCCTGTAGGAAAGACAGGCAGCCGAGACCTTTGCTTTGCCCCTTGAAAGCATTTCCCTTCCTGAAGCACCTGACACAGAAGGCGCTCCGAGGAGCAGAGTAGACAATGGGGCTGCTGGCAGTGGGGCGGGAAACCGGTATTTATAGAGAGGTGAACTTTCCTCCTATCCCTCAGGTTTCAGGTTTCTCTGGGTCCTGTCCTCTTGTGTAGGGAATGTCAGAGCTTAAATGGGACTGAGAGAAGCTGTAATCTCAGGCCATTCAACCAACTTGGAATTACATGCTGGGCCAAATTTATACTCTCAGCTGGGCTGTACAGTGGACCCTTGAGCAACATGGATTTGAATGGCACAGGTCCACTTCTAAGTGGATTTTTTTCAATAAATATGTTAGAAAAATTGTTGGAGATTTACAACTTGAAAAAAAATTATTTTCTCTAGCTTACTTCATTCTAAGAATACAGTATGTAACATACAAAATATGTGTTAATCAACTGTTGATGTCGTCAGTAAGGCTTCCGGTCAACAGTCAGCTATTGGTAGTTAAGATTGGGGCGATACAGAAGTTATGTGTGGATTTTCAACCGTTCAGAGAGTATGTGACCCTTGCCCCCTCATTGTTCAAGAGTCAATTGTACTTGGCAAAACTGGATCAATGCTTTGGGGGTTCCAGGAGGAAATCTGAGGGACCACACAGCTATTGTGGAAGCCCGGTAGTAATGACAGCCACGCAGTCGTGAATACTTCCTAGGGTTCTACTTGAGAATCTGTCACAACGGTGGCTCTGGGTTAGGCTTTGGGTTGGGGAGGGGTCTGGCAAAAGGCCTTGAAGAGCAAACAAGGTAAGTTCTGTGCTTCTTGGGAGAAAGAAAGCCACTCCAGGAAGTGAAGGGACCATTTTGTAACCAGTAAAATTCAGAAGGGGTCTTGTGGGGTGAGTTTAATTGGAGAAAAAACAGTGTAAGTGAACTCCCAGCAGGGATTGAAAGAGGAGAGGGGACTCATCAGGCCATCCATTCTCCCAAAATGCTAAGTAAATAATAGACACATCCAACTGGGGACAGAGGAGCTTAAAGAGCTAAGTATAGTGCCCGAAGGAATCCTGGGGCGAGGTCCTCAAACACATCCATCTGCACAGTGGAAATTTAATTTGACAGCAGGAGACATGGTAACTTGGGTGGAGAAAATTTCATGATGGGGGAGTGGAGTACTGCAGAGAAGTAGATCCGGTTTACTTAGCTCTTTGGCACTTGCTGCTTATCCCTGAGAAGCCAAGGCCCTGGGACACCAGGGATTCCCCTGCAGCCCAGGGGTTGAATAACCCTCTCTGGGAAAAGGGAAGGTGTGTAGAGAAGTAACAGCAGAGTTAATGGTTGCTATAAGGCATCTTCTGGTGCAACCACAGAGATTACGTTTTTAGAAAAGAAAACATTCATCCTCTCCAGCTGTTACTCATTCCTTCCTCTCCTGACATTTTCAATCTCTCCTGTTAAAGTCTCCTCATTCTTCTTGGCCTTCAAACCTGCACAAATCTTCCCTATTTTAGAAACACACATACACACACACAAAGGATAAAAACAATCTTCAGCTCTGAAGGCCTTTCTAGTTCCCTCTCCTTTTTTCTCTCCTTATTACTACTAAACTTTCCCCAAAACCTGCCCCTTTGCTGCTGCTTTCATTTCCTAACTATCTATCTTCCCCTTGAAGGCACTGGACATATTCATCACCAAGTCTGCTGTCCTAGGACACCAAGCGGCCCTTCTTAATTCCAGCCTTTTCCCCAGCTTCACTCTCTCTTCCTAAAGCTACCACAGTCATCTTCAGTAGACATCACCTTTATTATGTCTGTTTTTACTCAAGAATCTGTAACAATTCTCTATGGCCTCCTAAATCAAGGCTAAACTTTCAAGAACCTTGATCATATGTCCCCCACTCTACCTACTCATTTTTAGTAGTCTTCCTATGTTTTCAGTTGTCTTAGCTAGAATTGAGCTGCTAGATTATAAGCATCTACAGGGCAGAGGTCAAGTCTTTTATGGTTCTGAAATGACTCAATACTATATACAAGCTAAATCATATCAAGGTACCCTTGGGTAGTCTGCCCTCAAAGATAAAAGTTCTTGGACACTTATGTGACAACCCTTCTGGAGCAAAAGATAGACTTGAGATAAATAGTCACTAGGAGAGCATGGCTAAGATGCAATATACAGGAGTGACAAGGAGGAGAGATGAACATATGAAATGTTTTGCAGAATCTTTGTCTTGCTCTGTCGTGAGAAATAGTCCACACTTACTACTTTGCAAAACTATTGATTTGAACACTGCTTTTCAAACTTGGCCACATATTACAATGATCTAGAGTGCTTTTTAGAAATGCTGATGCCTGGCTGCCCTCCAGATGTTCTGATTTAATTGGTTTGGTGGAACCCAGGCATTGACTTTTGTAGAGTCCTGTCAGTGGTTCTGATGTATAGCCAGGTTAAAGACTGAGTCAGAAATGCAGGCATGTGGAGTGTCTGGAGACCCTTCCTAATAAGGTGAGCAGAATGCCCACCTCACTCCAAATCCTCTCCTGTCCTGCCGGTGCACCCTTTTGGCTTCTTTCCTGCCTTTTCGTCACTGCTGTAAGTGTAGGAAAGGCCTGTTCAGCCAGTAAGAGTGAATGTGTCCCTGAGGTACTGATCTTAGAGGGCCACCTACTCCAGCTGGTCCTAGAAACAAGACTCAGCATTCTCTCTTCTTCCCCCTCCCCTGTCTCCTTGACCCACAGGGAGCGGCTGCCTGTCAACTTCTTCAAGTTTCAGTTCCGGAATGTGGAATACAGCTCCGGACGCAACAAAACCTTTCTCTGCTATGTGGTTGAAGTGCAGAGCAAGGGAGGCCAAGTGCAGGCCACCCGGGGATACCTAGAGGATGAGCACGCCGCAGCCCATGCAGAGGAAGCCTTCTTCAACAACATCATGCCAGCCTTCGATCCGGCCCTGCGGTACAACGTCACCTGGTACGTGTCCTCCAGCCCCTGCGTGGCTTGCGCCGACCGTATCATCAAAACCCTCAGCAAAGCCAAGAACCTGCGCCTGCTCATTCTGGTGGGGCGCCTCTTCATGTGGGAGGAGCCGGAGATCCAGGCTGCCATCAGGAAGCTGAAGGAGGCTGGCTGCAAGCTGCGCATCATGAAGCCCCAGGACTTCGAATACGTCTGGCAGAATTTTGTGGAGCAAGAGGAGGGCCAATCCAAGGCCTTTGAGCCCTGGGAGGACATTCAGGAGAACTTCCTGTACTACGAGGAGAAGTTGGCGGACATCCTGAAGTAGGCGCTGGGCTTTTAGCCTCACGTGAGTCCTGGCACCATCGCTCTATTAACCGCTGACCTGGGTGGAAGGCTGGAGGTCAGGTGCAACGAGGGGTATATTTGGTTCTCAGAAAGAATTTCATTTCCCTGCTTTTGGTTGATTGTAAAACATTTGAGAAGATATTGTCCAAATTTTCTTTTTCCTCTAAATTCCTCTCCCTAAATCCTTTTCTCTCCTACTCCTTGATGTCAAACTAACTTTCCCCATAACTTGGAATACTCAAGGTTGACAGGAATCCGACTAAGTGATTTTTCATGGGAAGATTTAGATGGTGCAAGAACCTATTATTGAACAACAGCAGAGAAGATATTTCAGTCCCCTAAGTATGAACCCTGTGTACATGTATCCAGACTTACCAACTCTGGACACCTTCCGGATGCCTTCCTCCCTCTCACATTTGCAGTCTTACCATTCCATTTTTCTCTCACACAGGCTTTTCACTCTTTCAGGGGAAATTTGTTTCTTTTTTGGTACTTTGAAAGTGCCTAAATGGATTTGTATCCAACTTTTTCTTTTTGGCCAGAGACACTTTCATGTTTTCAAACAAATGTTCTGCTTTGAGGGAGACCAGTAATTGCTGTGTGAATGTAGTATAATACCAGAACATTTTTCTTGTGAAGACCTCGAGCAGAACGCATAGAAAAATGCTGAATGCAGGAATGAGGGTAATATCGCAACATGTTCTTCTATGCAAGAGTGTTCTAAAGGGTTAAAAAGATGTTTGTAAATAAGGCAGCTGCTCTGAAGTAGCCTCCTACAGATATCAAGTGATTGGAGAACTGGAAGTAAAGATTAGTTATTTAGGCAAATAGTCAGGACACAATTAAGGCCAATTTGGCCACTTGCTGAGGGTAAATTAGACTTTTACAGAAACAGGCCGATTACCCTCAGGAAAGAGGGTAAAGGATCCTTTACTATCTTTTTTAGAATTTAGTCTGATCTGGTTTGCTCCCACAGAAATGCTATGACTAAGACCCTTTACAAAACCTGACCAAAATCCTCGAGTAACAAAGAAAGGGTCTTCACCATCCTCCTAACTTTAATTCTGGAATAATTTGCATATTAATAAAACAGGAAAGCAGCATGCTTCCATAAAGATATCGTTTACTTTTGGTATCTACTCTTATTAAGAGAAGATGTCAACTCAAAGACACGTTTTGGAAATATCGATGTTCTGAAGCTTGATATTGGCAGGTGTTTGCTATTAGACATGCCTCAGGGTGCCTGATAATTCTCCAGCCTACCATTTGTCAATCCACAGACACGATTTTCAGCCTTTTCTTACAAAAAGTAGGGCCCACTGACTGAATTCAGTGAGACTATGGCCAAGTAATGCTGCACAGTACTCCGCTCACATCATACACATCACCCCTTTTGGGTGGTGATAAGTGGTAATTAAAACAGATTTCTAAAGATAACCTCTGAAAATATAAAATTAGCTTTTAAATCCCTTGAAGATTTTATTAGCCTAGGTACTAGCACTGCCATTGTAAACCTTACATAGATTCTGCAGAATAAGGACTGGTAGCTGAATTTCAACTCTAGTATACTTTCTTTTTAAGCATCTTTTGGAGTCATGGGCCACTTCTAGCTGCTTAACTAGCATATCCTTAGAGGTGTGTGTGTGTGTCTGTGTGTGTCTGTGTGTGTGTCTGTGTGTGTGCGTGTCTGTGTGTCTGTGTGTGTCTGTGTGTGTGGTGGTTTAAATAGCTAAATCGGCTAAAAAAATTAAGCATTTCAAGGAGGATTAAAAAGAGCTTTTAATTTTGGATAATTGAGGGTTGTGTTTTATGCTAATTTAAACAGAAGCAAAATAGATACATCAGTTTGAGGGAAAAGTCCATTTCTAAGTCTTTTTATTTAAATAAAATATTATTAGATGTTGTGGGGAACATGGAAGTTACCATGGCCAGGATTCTCACCTGACAAGATACTTGCCCACTGCGTATATACAATGGTCACAGGTGTATGCTTGCACATGTGTGGGCAATGAGTTACTATTGACTCTCTATATAAAGAGCTCCACCCAGTGCTCTGGGGCTGGGTGGCTGCAGGAGAGCAGGGGCTGGGGTGGTGGCAGCGCCAAAGACAGAAACTGAGACTTCAGGGGAGGAGAGACCTGGAGGCAGAGACCTGTTTGCAGCATGCAGACTGCCCTGGAAGTGGACGAAATTCTAGTGCTTGACCTGCCACCACAGTAAAGCTTGGTATAAACTTTTATCCCAATGTTCCATTGTTGTGAGTCTGTCTCAGCGAGCCAAGAGTGAACTTGCCCGAGACTAAAACCTCCAGCAAGGCACATGTGTTCCACATTATAAGTCTCCTTCCGTTAGTGTACATAACTGTATTATGTGGACCCATTAACATGCTTCTGTGTATTCTATTTGAGTTGCTCATGTTCCTGAAGGGAAAGGTTAAAATGTACCAATTAAAAAAAAAACTGGCATGAAATCAAGCTGTAATCTAAAAGCCCAAAAGAACAACTCTGCTTAATTAAAATACTACCAAGAAAAGGGCATTTGTTAAAAGAAAATTTGCCTCCTATTTCATATTCCATTCTTCAGGGGAAAAATGACAGGATTTAACCATGTATTTAACTCAAGAGAATAGACTTAAGCAAATCCCTTCTAGGGCTTTCTCTGAGTGAACCACCCCAAAACATGAATAAAACAAATACAATCCTGGGCGAACCAGAAATCAAGGGAGAGTGTGGAGGAGAAATTCAGGGCCGTGGTGGGAAGACACATGAAACCCTAGCTCAACCAAACTCTTGCCTGTGTAAGGCCAGCAGAGCTCTCAGTAACATGCCCTCTGTTTTCTCACTAAGGTCTGCCTGCTGCCACCAAGACAGCAATGACATGTGTGGCCATCTGGGATATGCCTGACTTCCTAATACCACTTGGCACCGGACAACATTCAACACCAGTGAATCCTACTACATGTGCCCTCCAAGGACTTTAAATACACTTCTCATGCTTTAAATTATTTAAGCTGTGCCTCTTTTTCTATGGCTGCTCTTGGGAAAGAGGAAAGTGAGTTACAAGGAGGAATGGTAAACATGTATGGGCACCAGGCATCCGTGGGACTGAAGATCCTAATTATTCCGCCAAATGGGCTGTTTAAGGCAAAAAGCCTCAGACCCAAGGTCTGGGCAGATCTTTGAAATATGTCCAGAAATGCATTTTATGTTAACTTGGCTTTTTTAAGTAAGAAAAACAGCACATTAATAAAAGAAGTGGTGTGGGTTTTTTTGGTGACCAGGTTTCTTAAGGAACTTGGACATTTAGAAGTTTACTACAGACAGTCCCATAGATGTATCAAGTACCAGGAATAGATATGTCCCAGGCTATGAACCAAGCGGGAGGGAACCAAGTGGAAGGGAGGCTTAAACCAGGACT
>JAVSCE010021547.1:0-18818 GCA_032199065.1 Smutsia gigantea
CATTTCTTGGCTATTGTAAATAGTGCTGTGATAAACATAGGGGTGCATCTGTCTTTTTTAAACTGTGCTGCTGCATTGCCAGGGTAAATTCCTAGGAGTGGGATTCCTGGGTCAAATAGTATTTCTATTTTGAGTTTTTTGGGGAACCTCCATACTGCTTTCCACAATGGATGAACTATTTTGCATTCCCATCAGCAGTGTAGGAGGGTTCCCTTTTCTCCACATCCTCGCCAACATTTGTTGTTGTTTGTGTTTTGGATGTTGGCCATCCTCACTGGTGAAGGTGATATCTCATTGTGATTTTAATCTGCATTCCTCTGATGATTAGCGATATGGAGCATCTTTTCATGTGCCTGTTGGTCATCTGAATTTCTTCTTTGGAGAAGTGTGTCTATTCATGTCCTCTGCCCATTTCTTAATTGGATTATTTGATTTTTATTTGTTGAGGTGTGTGAGTTCTTTATATATTTTGGATGTCAACCCCTTATTGGATACATCATTTATTAATATATTCTCCCATACTGTAGGATGTCTTTTTGTTCTACTGATGGTGCCCTTTGCTGTACAGAAGCTTTTCAGCTTGATAAGGTCCCACTTGTTCATTTTTGCTTTTGTTTCCCTTGTCTGGGGAGATATGTTCATGAAGAAGGTGCTCATGTTTATGTCCAAGAGATTTTTGCCTATGTTTTTTCTAAGAGTTTTATGGTTTCATGACTTACATTCAGGTCTTTGATCCATTTTGAGTTGACTTTTGTGTATGGGGTTAGACAGTAGTCCAGTTTCATTCTCTTACATGTAGCTGTCCAGTTTTGCCAACACCAGCTGCTTAAGAGGCTGTCATCTCCCCAGTGTATATCCAAGGGTCCTTTATCATATATTAATTGACTATATCTGTGTGGGTTAATGTTTGGATTTTCTATTCTGTTCCACTGGTCTGTGGGTCTGTTTTTGTGCCAATACCAAATTGTCTTGATTACTGTGGCTTTGTAGTAGAGCATGAAGTCAGGGAGCATACACAATTCCCCCTATTTTATTCCTCATTAGCAGGATTGCTTTGGCTATTCGGGGTCTTTTGTGGTTCCATATGAATTTTAGAATTATTTTTTCCTGTTAATTGAAGAAAGCTCTTGGTATTTTGATAGGGATTGCATTGAATCTGTAGATTGCTTTAGGTAGTATAGCCATTGTGACAATATTTATTCTTCCTAGCCAAGAGCATGGGATGAATTTCCATTTGTTAGCTTCCTCTTTAATTTCTCTTAGGAGTGTTTTGTAGTTTTCAGAGTACAGATTTTTCATTTCCTTCGTTAGGTTTATTCCTAGGTATTTTATTCTTTTTGATGCAATTGTGAATG
This sequence comes from Smutsia gigantea, assembly GCA_032199065.1. Lineage (NCBI taxonomy): Eukaryota > Metazoa > Chordata > Mammalia > Pholidota > Manidae > Smutsia > Smutsia gigantea. Next base: position 1,356 of record JAVSCE010021547.1, read on the forward strand.
GAATTGTATTCCTGATTTCTCTTTCTGTTAGCTCATTGTTAGTGTATAGGAAAGCAACAGATTTCTGGGTGTTAATTTTGTATCCTGCAACTTTGCTGAATTCAGATATTAGTTCTAGTAGTTTTGGAATGGAATCTTTAGGGTTTTTTATGTACAGTATCATGTCATCTGCAAATAGTGACAATTTGACTTCTTCTTTACCAATCTGGATGCCTTGTATGTCTTTGTTTTGTCTGATTGCTGTGGCTAGAACCTCCAATACTATGTTGAATAACAGTGGAGAGAGTGGGCATCCCTGTCTTGTTCCTGATCTTAGATGAATACCTTTCAGCTTCTCGCTGTTAAGTATGATGTTAGCTGTGAGTTTGTCATATATAGCCTTCATGATGTTGAGGTAGTTGCCCTCTATACCAATTTTGTTGAGTTTTTATCATGAATGGATGTTGAATTTGTCAAATGCTTTTTCACCGTCTAGGGAGATGATCATGTGGTTTTTGTTCTTCTTTTTGTTAATGTGGTGGATGATGTTGATGGATTTTCGAATGTTGTACCATCCTTGCATCCCTGGGATGAATCCCACTTGATCATGGTGTATGATGCTCTTGATGTATTTTTGAATTCGGTTTACTAATATTTTGTTTAGTATTTTTGCATCTACATACAAATGGGATATTGGTCTGTAATTTTCTTTTTTGGTGAGGTCTTTGCCCGGTTTTGGTATTAGAGTGATGCTGGCTTCTTAGAATGAGTTTGTAAGTATTCCCTCCTCTTCTATTTTTTGGAAAACTTTAAGGAGAATGGGTGTTATTTCTTCTCTATATGTCTTGTAGAATTCAGAGGTGAATTCATCAGGCCAGGGGTTTTGTTCTTGGGTAATTTTTTGATTACTGATTCAATTTCGTTGCTGGTGATTGGTCTGTATAGTTTTTCTTTTTTTCCTTGCTCAGTTTTGGAAAGTTGTGTTTTTCTAAGAAGTTGTCCATTTCTTCTAGGTTTTCCAGCTTGTTAGCATATAGATTCTCATAGTATTCTCTTATAATTCCGTATATTTCTGTGGGGTCCGTTGTGATTTTTCCTTTCTCCTTTCTGATTCTGTTTATGTGTGTAGATTCTCTTTTTCTCTTAATAAGTCTGGCTAGGGGTTTATCTATTTTGTTTATTATTTCAAAGAACCAACTCTTGGCTTCATTGATTTTTTCTATTGTTTTATTCTTCTCAATTTTATTTATTTCTTCTCTGATCTTTATTATGTCCCTCCTTCTGGTGACTTTGGGCCTCATTTGTGTGTTGTTCAGTGCCTCACTGTCTTTACTCATTTTCTGTCTGGTTGATATGTCCTTTGGAGTGAGTGGTGTGTTGAAGTCTCCTGAAATGAATGCATTTCTTTCTATTTCCTTCTTTAATTCTGTTAGTATTTGTTTCACATATGCCGGGACTCCTGTGTTGGGTGGATATATATTTATAATGGCTATATCCTCTTGTTGGACTGACCCCTTTATCATTATGTAATGTCCTTTATCTCTTGCTACTTTCTTCATTTTGAAGTCTATTTTGTCTGATACAAGTACTGCAACACCTGCTTTTTTCTCCTTGTTGTTTGCATTAAATATCTTTTTCCATCCCTTCACTTTTAGTCTGTGTATATCTTTGGGTTTGAGGTGAGTTTCTTGTAGGCAACATATAGATGGGTCTTGCTTTTTTATTCATTCTGTTATTCTGTGTCTTTTGATTGGTGCATTCAGTTCATTTACATTTAGCATGATTATCAATAGATATGTACTTATTGCCATTGCTGGCTTTAGATTCGTGGTTACCAAAGTTTCAAGGGTTGCTTCTTTACTATCTAACAATCTAACTTATCTTTCTTATTAAGTTATTGTAAACACAGTCTGATGTTTCTTTATTTCTCTCCCTTCTTATTCTTCCTTCTCCATTCTTTATATACTAGGTGTTTTATTCTTTGCCTTTAGTTAGTATCTGGATGGTCTGCTTTCTTTGCTATGATTTTATTTTCTCTGGTGACATCTTTTTAGCCTTAGGTGTGCTTCCCTCTAGAGCAGTCCCTTTAAGATATCCTGTAGAGGTGTTTTATGGGAGGCAAACTCTCTCACCTTTCACTTGTCTGGAAATTGTTTAATCCCTCTGTCATATTTAAATGATAATCATGCTGGATACAATATTCTTGGTTCAAGGCCCGTCTGTTTCATTACGTTAAATATATCATGCCATTCTCGTCTAGCCTGTAAGGTTTCTGTTGAGAAGTCTGATGATAGTCTGATGGGTTTTCCTTTGTAGGTGATCTTTTTTCTCTCTCTAGTTGCCTTTAATACTCTGTCTTTATCTTTGATCTTTGCCATTTTAATTATTATGTGTCTTGATGTTGTCTTCCTTGGGTCCCTTGTGTTGGGAGATCTGTGGGCTTCCATGGACTGCGAGACTATTCCCTTCCCCAGCATTGGAAAGTTTTCAGCAATTATTTCTTCAAAGACACTTTCTATCCCTTTTTCTCTCTCTTCTTCCTCTGGTACCCCTATAATGTGAATATCGTTCCATTTGGATTGGTCACACAGTTCTCTTAATATTCTTTCATTCCTAGAGATCCTTTTATCTCTCTCTGCCTCAGCTTCTCTGTAATCCTGTTCTCTGATTTCTAGTCCATTAACAGTCTCTTGCATCTCGTCCAGTCTGCTGCCAAGCCCGTCAATCACTTGTCTCACATCTGCATTGTCTTTCCTTACTTTGCTCACTTCCTGCCTCAGCTCTTGCGTATTCTCTGTAGAGACATCAGTATGGTTATGACTTTTATTCTGAATTCTTTTTCAGGAAGATTGTGCATTTCCATCCCATCAAACACCCTCTCTGGTGTTGTATGGGTCTGGGTAAGCTTTGTTTGTGCCATATTCCTCTGTCTTTTCATGACGATAGAAGTGGTCACTGATAGGTGCCACATATGTCAGCTGGGTTCTTTAAGACTTTTAAAAAGAAAAAAAGAGAGAAAAAAGGTAAAAAAAAAAAGAGAAGAGAAAAGAGAAAAAAGGAAAGAAAGAAAGAAAAGAAAAGAGAAAAAACACCCGCCGGGAGTAGATTCTGTGAGGATGCTGTAGGTGATGCTGCTGCTCCATTATTCTGCATCCGTGGCCATGCCGCTCTGCAGAGCCCTTTTTAGCTCTGGTCGGGGCGGGAACAAATGGCAGGCTGCTGATCTCTGTGGGATCTCAGTGCGGCTACTTTTTCCCAGTCGCCAGCCAAAGGGTCTGACTCCCAGCCTGCTGGGCTGAGTGTGCTGGGATGATCCTGCTCCTCCATTGGGCCCCTGCCTAAGACTGGTAAAAAAAGCGCACGCTTTTCTTTTGTCCCTGGGAGCTGGCTGCGAGGACCCGTGGTGCTTCCCCAGCTCAGATCCTGCTCCCTCTGTCTCTCCAATCTCTGATACACCACGTGATGTGTGTCAGTGCTCCCGGTGCAGATCACCAAGGCTGGTTATTTAGCGGGGTGTACTTCCACTCCCTCCTTGCTCTGAATCCTCTCCTCCTGCCGGTTCGCTGGGGTGGGGGAGTGCTCGGGTCCCGCTGAGTCACAGCTCCATATCTTACTCACTTCGCGGGGTGCCGAGTCCTCTCAGGTGTAGCTGCAGGCTGGGTGCCATCCTATATCTTCTGGTCTCTCTTTTAGGAATAGTTGTATTTGTTGTATTTTCATAAATATATATGGTTTTGGGAGGAGATTTCCGCAGCCCTGCTCATGCCCCCATCTTCCCAGAAGTCCCCTATGGAACACTTTTTAATGAATAAAACCTGTATAAATTTTGTTGTGTTGTTCCAGTAAAAATCAAATTCCAGGCCAAAATTCCACCACTGTATGACAGAATGTGTGAGAAAGTCAATTTCTATGGCAATGTTCTATAAATTATAAAATGTATGGTTATCCCAAGTGATGGTGAAATAATTGACAGAATGATGCTAAGAGACACACTCAAAGCATAAAACTTATCTCTATGAACCACAAAGCCACGTTCTGGCCAGAAGGGTGCAGAGCTACTAAGGTCTTCAAGTCTTCACAAAATCTGTCAATTGCAAATAATAATCCCAACTCCTAGTGCAAGTAACTCATCTTGTCTTAACCTCAGTTTATTGCTGGGTGATTGCTATATAGGTGAGTGCATCATTTTTAAATTTTTTTTCCTTGCCACCCAGGATTTATATCTGCCTAGGTATAGTATTGTTAACATTATAAATATAGTATTTATTATTATAGAATGAAGGTATATTAATTTAACAAGATTTATTAAAGTAAGTGATAGATATGGCATAAACATTTTACTCTGTTTTCAGTTAAACAACATGACATGTTTAAAAGCTTTAAGTTTTTATTTTACCATTGAGTGTAAGAATAAGATACAGATAAATTATCATGGTAACATTCTAATGTCAAATAGTTTTTCAAGTTTCTACTAACAATTTAACAATTTTTGAATTTGACATATAAAATGTCAAACTTGATAAAATCTAACTTTTAAATAATGTATTCCTTTAATTAAAAATCTTAGGGGTTTGATATTTTTCTAATAGGACAAACATTCTGACAGAAAATCACTTAACGTTAAAAGTTTAATGATAAAAGCATCTAGCTTTAAGTCTTCAATTTGTATATTGTTGTAGAGAAATAAGTTCACCTAGCATATATGTCCAACATATTTTTAGTTTTAGTATTTCTATAAATTTTATAATTAACATTACAAAAAAGTTCTAGAAACAATAGTCACTCATGGTCACAATTACTGAAAACAAAAAGCAACTCTAATTCAAAAACATTTCATGAGATTTTTCTATGTGCAAGACACTGTGAAAGATACAGGGTAAATGAAAATACTGTTGTTAATCACGTAAAATGTTTGTATTTAATTTCAACAATAATAAAAGCAATCCCTGTGTAATATTTAAATTTTAATGTCAGCTTTACCCCAATAAAATAAGGAGAATTAATTCTTTTATCAACCTAACTTTCTGGACAATTTTACAAAAATCATATGTCAAAGATTCAAAAAAAATAATCATAACCAGACCTTCTGTGGTGGTAGTCACAGGAAAAGAAGTTACATTAACTAACCAGAAGTACTGATTTTCACTAAATGTATAAGTAAATGTGTTCCTGATATGCCATTTCCAGGCAAGGTTTTGCCGCATTTGATGAGAACATGGTTTTGTTTTGTTTTAGATTATTTTTTTTTCTTTAAAGAGCTGAGCTTCCTGGTTTTAGAGAAGAAAATGACAGGGGAAGAGAGTATTGGGATAGTTCAGACATCTCAGACATTTTTTAGTTTTGTGACCTTAGGCACAATACTTAATTTAACACAGAGATGATTTTATGTTTACTAAATCCTAATCTAAGAATTAGAACTACTAGAATATTTTTCTCACATTTAATCTTTTTAAAATAGCATTATATATGTGGAAATCTTGAAAAATAGTACTTCTTTGACTGTATATTAGATGGAGAATGATCCTTAGTGGTCTTGCAGAAAAAAAAAAAATCCAAGATAGTAATTCAGAGATAACACTACTTTTCTCCACTCTCCCTTAAGTAAAAAGTAATGTTGACTCAGATTAATTCAGTGTGGTTATATAAACACCAAAGTCAGTTGCCTAATTTCTCATGGCTCTCATATCGTTAAATCTACAGAAATCATGTAGAAAATCTAAAAGAAAATCCATTCACAGACTCATGCCATGGGTTATAGGTAAGTGGAAAAACAAAAATATGTTGCGTGCCCAAGCAACGTGTTTTGAACAACACTGAAAGACTGTAACAAGGGGTGAGTCAGTGAATTCTTTACTGCTATGGAATAGAAAGAGATTTGATTGGAGTAATATATGCATATTAAATAAGAAGAAAAGGTCAATGGACGATGTTAAAGAATTCAAAACATATTACTAATTGTTTTATATTACTAGACTGCAAAGCATAGCACAAGACAAGATCTTTCAGTAGTAATAAAGTTTAGATCAGAATACAAAGGACATATATGTTAAAATATATTAGATAAATGGATCAGGCATTACAAAATAGTGAACTATGTGCACAGTTCAGGTAAGAAAATGTGTGAGAAAGGGATAGGTTGACAAAATGAAAATCCTTGCACTTACATCAAAAATCATGGTTCCTATTCCTACCTTTAATATTAAGCATCTCTAGGCACCAATCAAGTTTGCAAATCTTTAGTATTTTTAGTATTTTGTTTGTTTACAATTGCCAAAAACAGAGTCATTATCTTACATGATGCTTCCAGTGGAACTGAAAAATACTATTGGTAGTATACAGCGCAGAGAAACCCATCATACAATCACTTCATTTACTGTAACATGGGCAACTGATCCGATCATATCTGATCTACTGAAATTAACAATGTTGATGATGTTTATATGCAAAGCATATTCTGGCTTTGAAGTTGCGGTATAAAAGAGTTACAGGTTTTGCATTTCATATTCTTTTAGGACCTCAAAACAAGTTTTAATGTTCTCTCCAAACAAGTTTATGCAGTTTTACAGTGAAAGTATTAAAAGAAGATGTTGAATATGCCAGCTTAGATTTGGGTCTGTACTCACAAATACAGAAAACAGACTGGTGGTTGTGCGGGAGAGGAGGGCGGGAGGGATGGGTGAAATAGGTGAAATGGATGAAGAGGTGCAAACTTCCAACTACAAAATAAGTTAGTCATGGGGATGAAAGTTCACCATAGGGAATATAGTCAATATTAGTGTAATATCTTTTTGTGTTGGCCGATTGTAACTACGCTTATCATGGCGGGCATTTAGTAATGTATATAATTATCAAATCATTATGCTGTACACTTGAAGCCAATATAACATTGTGCACCAATTACCGCTCAATAAAAATAAATAAATAAATAAATTGGGGTTTTTATTATACTACAAAGCAAAGTTCCTTATAAATTTCATGACCATATTATAGATAATACAATTAAGTTGCATAGCGTTTTTAATTTAAAATTTCAGATTTTCAAATAAGTATTTTAAATAAATCACAATTTTTATAAACCTGTCTGATGTTTTTTGGTTGTTTTGAAATAAAAATAAAATCACTGGAAATAGCCTTACTTCTACCAGTTTCTTAAACTATATATAGACTGATGAAAAACTAATAGGTATAACTGACACCAGTTCATCTTAAAGGAAATGGTCACCCAATTAGATGCTTCATAATTGGTTTCCATGATTACTTTCTCTGATCAGGGAATTGAAGTTTCTCTGGTATATATTTGGTATAGTACTTACACAACTCTGGAAACTAGGCTTAAGTTAGAAAGTAATTGAAGTAAATAGCATGGTATTACTTAAAAATATATACATACTTTCAGGAGTATAGGTATATATGTTAACTGCTTTCAGACATTAATATTCAAATAAAAATCTTTTGAGCTTTAACTTCTAAAGCTCTAAAATGGAGAGGAGATATTTTGCAACTTTATCAAAAGGATCAGCTACACGGAACACATAGTAGCATGATTCATCAGTCATAGCTCATAATATTTTATTTTTATTGGATACATTTATTCAACATAAAGAGATCAAGCAGAGAAAATCAATGACAAATACTTCTTCAGACACTATTTGACTCAGCAAGTGTTAGACTTTGCTGGCAAATCACAGTGGCTGTAAATAATAGGGTTAATTGCAAGCCTTTTTCTGCTTCAAAAACTGAGTTGTGCTCATCAACTGGAAAAAAACAAAGTTCAACAGTAATATTATATTAATAAGTAAGTTCAATATTTATCAAAACTAAAGCACACTGTAGGTGCAATAAACCTTTAGCTTTCAACTCAGGGTCATAGGAATCAAAAGGACATATATACTGATTGGATTCTCCAACCTACTGAATTGCAGTATTGGCTGTATATAAGAATACCTTAAAATCCAAGTTCCTAGATCCCATCAACATTCAGTTAAATGATAATTCTTGGATTTAGATCTCTGGCTTCAATATTTTTCAAAGATGCCCCCAGACAATTCTATGTACAACCAGATTGACAACCAATAGTCTACAATACCCTCTTCTCTCTTAGAACAATCTAATAGAGATTCTTGGTCGGATCAGCAAAATATTATCAATAATTTTTATCAATGTTTTCTTTATGATAAACCACTCAGATTTATTCCTAATCAAAAGTGTCTGATAGTCAGTTGGAAGTGCATACCAATTGCATGGTGAAACCAAGAATTCTATGAAAAATAAGATTCCAACATGCAGAGATTTATTATTTAAAGTTAACATGTATCCCTTTTTCTTTTAGTATATTTTATTTATTAAAGAATATTTACATATAATATCCTATTAGTTTCGATATTTGTATGGTGACAGATGATAACCAGACTAATTGTGGTGATTATTTCTAATGTATAAAGAAATCAAATCATGAATGTACATCTTGAAGGCTCATCTTTCAAAATATGAAAAGATAGCAGTGTGCTATTTTCCCATACATTTTCAGCATAATTGAGGAAATCTTAATTATTTTATTACATGAGTGATCACAAAAGCAATCCACCTCAGAGGATGACAGCAAAAGACAGAAACAGAATTTGTTACCACCTAGCCATGATAAAGAGAATTAGAGTTCATCTTTCAACCAGTGTATTGGTTGTCAATAAGTACTGACAAAAGACAAAAGTCCTCCTACAAGAGTCTGAATCAATGTCCCAACCTCTCTGTCATTTTAGGAATTCACCTGCTGAGCAGACCTTTGCAAAACCAGGACAAACATGACATCTATAAAGCAAAAAGAGTAGATAAGAGGGATATCTAATTATGGAGAAGAAACATATAGAAGGTAGAAACTTATAAACCTTACAAAGAAAACGTAATATCTTAAATCCAGTGGCATAGAGAACACTACTAAGAATAAGACTTCTGATAAAATACCATAGAAATTAATCAAAAAGCCTCTTCCAATGTAGGCTGTCCTGATATGCTAACATGTCTAATACCATCTGATACAATTTTGCCTTTCCTACTGCGTTTTCAATCTATCCTAGAAAGAGTTAAAAATGAACCATTTTGAAATTTGGTTCCCTCTAGTAAGCAAAAACATCAGAGGAAATATGACTTATATTTTGATTGCTTAATAATTTAATTTCTGCTTCAAATAGAAAATATCAAGATTTTGTCATATTTCCAAAAATAAGATGTGGATATAAAGTAAGGTTACTGTGTGCAGACAGGGAAAGGGCTGAATTAGAAAGTTGATTAATTTTGTTGTTCATGCAGTGATTTTCAATATTGGTTTTGACATATCCTAAATTAAGATTGCTTCATTGCAGTTATATTTTTTAACAATCTAAGGCAATTCTCTTCTATGGAACTCCTTGTAATGATGTGAATTTGATAATATGTTTTGTGAATTATTACACCAAAACCTTAACAAATTGAGCAAATACATGAATGGACAATAGCCACAATGTTCAAATTATTTTACATATTAATCCAACCCTTATAAAAACCATAAGTAATATATTATCTTAATTTAAGAATAACACAGTCTGATAGAGTAACTTGCCCAAAGTCACATAGTTAAGTAATAGAATCTGAACTAAAGTGTTTCAAGTCATGAATATTGCAGAGCAAGTTCAAAAACAGTTTGGACTTTTAAATCTCATTTTTGTCTTTTGCTATTGTTTCAATAAAGTCAAGTTCATAAAGAAACAGAAAACACAAACTTCCCTTTGACATTTTTAAACACTACTTCTAGATTCAGAGGGTATATTCTGGAGATTTGGGGATGCAGAGGTACAAGTCCCTGTCATTTTGCAAGTCTGCTTGCCTGTGCTGATTCCCAAACCTGACAGCTGTGTAGTCACTTTGCTCTAGACAGATCTCTAATTATCACAAGGAGTGTCACAGAATTCCAAAATAACAGTAATTTGAATTTTAAACACTTAATTATGTGTCATACAGCTTTTGGGGACAGAAAGGGGGTTTTTATTAACCATAAAGATGGCGGTTTCAGTCCATCCAAAATGCCAAAAATAATTATTACAGAATTTCTAGCTGAATTTAATATAAAAAAAGTGTTTATAACAGAGTGGAAGTCCCTTCGTGGGATGTTTAAATGGAGTACACTGTTCAAGTCCATGTTTAGTCGCTGTGATGGGATCTTCATTTGATATGTACTTTACCAGCCACTTTGAAATTACAAATCAAATACAATTACATTTGAAATATCAAAATGGAGAATTTACCATGCATGGAAGTATCCAACAAAAGAATATTTTTTACTTTTTGATAATTGCAACTTATTTTGAAAGGATAGAAACAAACTTCACTCAAATGCTTTCATTATAAAATGCAGTATTAACCTAGTGTTAAGTCGTCTGTGGTTAGAGGATATTGTGTAGGTTCAAAATATTTAAGTTTACAAATTTCTTTTCAACTCATTTTATGAGACCAGCATTACTTTTTTTGTCTTCAACTATAAATATCCATACAATACAGGAAAGAATGTACTTGTAGATTGAAGTGTATCAATGTAATCTAAAAGACCAAAAATATCACAGCATAGGACTTCTGGCTTCAATGCAGACACATAAACAGTTTGGGAGTTGTCACTCAGCCTTCACAACAACATGAAGAAACTAATAAATGATAAACAATGTCTTTCCTTGGACATAGCATACAACTGACAAAGCAGGATAAAAAGGTACTGATAAATCTGGAGAGAGATCCAGAGAGTCACACCTGATATCTCTCACCAGGAACAGAAATTACTAGAACCAGAAACTGATGGATAGTTAATGATAATTTTAACAGCAAACTGGAAGCTGACTGTGGATTAGCAAGAAAATAAGAAAATCCTGGTGGATGAAGCCTTAAGGAAGCCCACATATTTTGTGGGTTTTTCCCTCTGCAACTCCTGCTCCCCCAGGTTCTCACAGTCGAGAGCCAAGAAATATGCCCTCAAAGTTCTGGCAAGGGTGGTGGAAATGTAACTATTTTGAAATAATCTAAGAGTGTTCTCCATAACAAAGGTCTATGCTCCAGAGCAAAAGACTTCACTAGAGCTGTATCCCAAATGGGGAACCCAACTGCAGCCTTCTCTAGGCTTCCCACCTCACCTAAGGTGCAGGGGTGCTGAAGGTGGGGAGAAACTGCAAAATCCCTAGATCGGAGAATACTTTCCTCCCTCTCCTCTTACCACCACACCAGCAGGACTCTGGTGTAACAGCGGATTAGAGCTAAAAGAACCGCAAGACATAAATTCTCGGGAGGAATTTTAAGGAAGCCTTAGGATAACAGGGGAAATAGAAGCAGGACAGTACAGGAATTTGAAGCCCCTAGAACCTTACAGCTACAGAGAAAGTTAAACACAACCCAATTCTAGCCACATTAACATAAATTTTCACCAGACCCAGATATTTTGGACAATGACTGCTACTAAAAATTTAAAAATGAATATTGCCAATTTTAAACAATCTTTTCCAGAAAATAGGAGAAACTTCCTCTTTTTGTGAAACCAGCATTACTCTACTATGAAAATCAAATATATTATAAGAAAAGAAAATTGCAGACCAATATTTCTAATGAACACAGATACAAAATCTTTAGCTAAATATTAAGAAATCAATTTCAATATTTTTTTAAAAAAGAATTAAATACCACAAACTGGTGGGAATTTTTTGCTACAAGGCTATTTCAATATTCAAAAATCTGTGTAATCTACCTCATCAACAGGCTAAGGAAAAACAATCATGTACTCATATCAATTAATACAGAAAAAGCATTTATCAAAGTCCAACAACCATTCATCATAAAATCTTTCTGCAAGTTAGAGATAGAGGGAGACTCCCTTAACTTGAACACCTACAAAAAACATTAGCCATCATCATAATCAATGATAAGAAACTGAAGTTTTACCCCTAAGATCTAGAAGAGGCAAGGATATCCTCTCTCATCATTTCTATATAACACTGTATTGTAAGACCTAGTGTTCTTATATATCAAAACAAAGAAGTGGGAAAAAGGAAAAACAATGTGTTGACAAAAGTACCAACAAATGAAATACTTAGGAATAAATCTAAGAGAATACATACAACACTGACATGAAAAATACTATAAAATTGTGATGAAAAAATATCAAAGATCTAAATGAGTGTTCTACTGGTGGGACTGTAAATTGGTGCAGCCACTATGGAAAGCAGTATGGAGGTTCCTCAAAGAACTAAAACTAGAAATATCATATGGCCTGGAAATTCCATTTCTTGGAATTTACCCAAAGAAAATAAAAGCATTAATTCAAAGTGCATAATTATATGCACCCCTATGTTTACTGCAAAATTGTTTACAATAACCAAAATATGGAAGTCACCTAAATGTCCATTGACGGATGTATGGATAAAAAAGTTGTGGTATATATATTCGATAGAATATAACTTAGCCATAAAAAAGAAGGAAAGCTTGCCATTTGCACAACATGGATGAACCCAGAGTGTATTATGCTAATGAGATAATGCAGACAGAGAAAGACAAAAATAATGTGATTTCACTTATATGTGGAATCTAAAAAAAAAGAAAAACAGAAATAGACACAGAGAACAGACTGGTGGTTGCCATAGGGAAGTGCGTGGAAGGATAGGTGAAATAGATAAAGGGGGGGAAATTTAATGACAGTGTTTGATATCTTGATCTGGGCAATGGGTACATGAGGTATAACCCCCAAATTGTACATTTTATTTTATGTACCTTAATATAAAAATTAATAAATACATAAATAGTGTTATTGAACTGGAAGACCCAGTGTTGTTAAGATCAAATCATCCAATCTTAATATATAAATAAATGGGAGAGAAGACACAAATCTGTCAGAACTGCAAATAATTTATGCAGTTACTCTATGCTTAAGTAGTGGGAGAATAAATTCTATACTCCTTATGGATAACTACACATAGTGACTTTCTTCAAAAGAATACACTGTGGAAACAATGAAAAAGAAAAAGAACTTTACAGTGGAGAAACCTGACAAACACTGCCTCAGTCAAAGAATCACAGTTAGCATGAATGGTCATAAATCATATCGATCTTACGGATTCCTGATATGATATGATGAAAATGGTACTTTACCTCCACAGTCTTCCTTCCCAAAACCCATAATCCCAATCTAATCATGAGAAAAACTTCCGACAAATCCCAGTAGCTACACATTCTAGAAAATACCTGACCAGTTCTCACAACTGTCATAATTATCAAAAACAGAGTGTAAGAAAATGTCACAGCTGACAGAAGCCTAAGGAGAAATGATAATTAAATGTAATGCGGTATCCTCGGCTGGATCCTGCAACAAAAACGTGTTATTAGGTAAAAATCAAGAAAATCTGAATTACAGACTTCAGTTAATAACAATTTATCAACATTATAACAAGTGCTTCACACTAATGTAAGATGTTAGCAATAGGAGAAACTGGATGTGAAGAATATGGGAACTCTACTACCTTTATAATTTTGCTGTGACTCTAATCTGTTCCATAAATAAAGATTATTTTTAAAAATCATACACTCGACTTCGGGAAGATGGCGGCGTGAGCAGGGCGGCAGAAATCTCCTCCCAACACTATATTTATCTACGAAAACACAGAAAATACATCTATTCCTAAAAGAGAGACGAGAATACACAGGAAAGCGCACAGCGTGCAGCTACACCCGAGAGGACTCGGCACCCCAAGAGGCGGGTAAGATACGGAGCCGCGACCCGGCGGGACCCGAGCCCTCCCCCACCCCAGCGCACCGGCGGGAGGAGAGGATTCAGAGCCGGGAGGGAGTGGAAGTACAGTCCGCGAAGTAGCCAGCCCCGGTGATCTGCGCGGGGAGCGCTGACCCACATTGCGCAGTGCAGCGGAGATTGGAGAGACAGAGGGGCAGGATCTGAGAGGGGAACGCGCCAGGGTGCTTGCAGCCGGCTCCTGGGAAGGAAAAAAAAAAAAAGTGCGCGCTTTCTTCAGCGGTCTTAAAGAGACAGGAGCCCAGGGGAGGAGCCGGATCACCACAGCACACTCAGCACAGCAGGCTGGGAGTCCTGGGGAGTTTCAGACGCCTTAGCTGGTGACTGAGGAAGCGTAGCCATACTTAACACTTCTCACTGAGATCAACAGCCTCCTATTCGTTCCCACCCCTGCCAGAGCGATAAAGGGCCCTGCGGAGCGGCACAGTCACAGCTGTGGAATAGTGGGGCAATAGCGCCACCTAGAGCATTCCCACAGAATCTACGTCCAGTGGGCATTTTTTTGTTTTTGTTTTGTTTTGTTTTGTTTGTTTTTTGTTTTTTGTTTTTTCTTTTCTTTCTTTTTTTCTTTTTTTCTTTCTTTCTTTTCTTTTTTTTCTTTTTTTCTCTTTTTTTTTTCTTCTCTTTTTAAAGTCTTAAAGAGCCCAGCTGACATACGTGGCAACTATCAGTGACCAAATTATACAGCCATGAAAAGACAGAGGAATATGGTTCAGACCAAAATCAACTAGACAACCCCAGAGAGGGAGTCTGAAGGGATGGAAATGCACAGCCTCCCTGAAAAAGAAATCAGAGTAAAAGTCATAACCATGCTGATGGACCTACAGAGAAATGTGCAAGAGCTGAGGGAGGAAGTGAGGGAACTGAGGAAAGACAATACAGAAATCAGACAAGCGATCGATGGGCTTAACAGCAGAATGGATGAGATGCGAGAGACTGTTAATGGAATAGAAAACAGAGAACAGGAGTACAGAGCACCTGAGGCAGAGAGAGATAAAAGGATTTCTAGGAATGAAAGAATATTAAGAGAACTGTGTGACCAATTCAAACAGAACAATATTCGCATTATAGGAGTACCAGAGGAAGAAGAGAGAGAAAAAGGGATAGAAAGTGTCTTTGAAGAAATAATTGCTGAAAACTTTCCCTCGCTGGGGAAGGAAGTAGTCTCGCAGTCCACCGAAGCTCATAGATCTCCCAACACAAGGGACTCAAGGAAGACAACACCAAGACACATAATAATTAAGATGGCAAAGATCAAAGAAAAAGACAGGGTATTAAAGGCAGCTAGAGAGAGAAAAAAGATCACCTACAAAGGAAAACCCATCAGACTATCATCAGACTTCTCAACAGAAACCTTACAGGCCAGAAGAGAATGGCATGATATATTTAACGTTATGAAACAGAAGGGCCTCGAACCAAGAATATTGTATCCAGCACGATTATCATTTAAATATGATGGAGGTATTAAACAATTTCCAGATAAACGAAAGTTAAGAGAGTTTGCCTCTCATAAACCACCACTACAGGATATCTTAAATGGACTGCTCTAGATGGAAGCACACCTAAGGCTAAAAAGATGTCACCAGAGAAAAAAAAATCATAGCAAAGAAAGCAGACCATCCAAATACCAACTAAAGGCAAAGAATAAAACACCTATTATAGAAAGAATGGAGGAGGAGGAATAAGAAGGGAGAGAAATAAAGAAACATCAGACTGTGTTTACAATAACGTAACAAGAAAGTTAAGTTAGATTGTTAGATAGTAAAGAAGCAACCCTTGAACCCTTGGTAACCACGAAACTAAAGCCAGCAATGGAAATAAATACATACCTATCAATAATCACCATAAATGTAAATGGACTGAATGCACCAATCAAAAGACACTGAGCAACAGAATGGATAAAAAAGCAAGACCCATCTATATGCTGCCTACAAGAAACTCACCTCAAGTCCAAAGATATACACAGACTAAAAGTGAAGGGATGGAAAAAGATATTTCATGCAAACAACAAAGAGAAAAAAGCCGGTGTTGCAGTACTTGTATCAGACAAAATAGACTTCAAAACGAAGAAAGTAGCAAAAGATACAGAAGGACATTACATAATGATAAAGGGGTCAGTCCAACAAGAAGATATAACCATTATAAATATATATGCACCCAACACAGGAGCGCCAGCATATGTGAGACAAATACTAACAGAATTAAAGGAGGAAATAGACAGCAATGCATTCATCTTAGGAGACTTCAACACACCACTCACTCCAGAGGACAGATCAACCAGACAGAAAAGAAGTAAAGACACAAAGGCACTGAACAACACACTAGAACAGATGGACCTAACAGACATCTACAGAACCCTACACCCAAAAGCAACAGGATACACATTCTTCTCAAGTGCACATGGAACATTTTCCAGAATAGACCACATACTAGGCCACAAAAAGAATCTCAGTAATTTCAAAAATATTGAAATCCTACCAACCAACTTCTCAGATCACCAAGGTATAAAACTAGAAATAAATTTTAGAAAGAAATCAAAAAGGCTCACAAATACATGGAGACTTAACAACACTCCTAATTAATCAATGGGTTAACGACCAAATCAAAACAGAAATCAAAGAATATATGGAGACTAATGACAACAACAACACAAAGCCACAACTTCTGTGGGATGCAGCAAAGGCAGTTCTAAGAGGAAAATATATTGCAATCCAGGCCTATTTAAAGAAGGAAGAACATTCTCAAATGAAGTCTAAAGACACAATTACAGAAATTGGAAAAAAAAGAACAAATGAGGCCCAAAGTCACCAGAAGGAGGGACATAATAAAGATTAGAGAAGAAATAAATAAGATTGAGAAGAATAAAACAATAGAAAAAAATCAATGAAACCAAGAGCTGGTTCTTTGAAAAAACAAACAAAATAGATAAACCCCTAGCCAGACTCATTAAGAGAAAAAGAGAATCTACACACATAAACAGAATCAGAAATGAGAAAGGAAAAATAACGACAGACCCTACAGAAATACAAAGAATTATAAGAGAATATTATGAGAATCAATATGCTAACAAGCTGGAAAACATGAAATAGACCTTCTTAGAAAAATACAACCTTCCAAGAATGACCAAGCAAGAAACAGAAAAACTAAACAGACCAATCACCAGTGATGAAATCGGAATTGGTAATCAAAAAACTACTAAGAACAAAACCCCCTGGGCCTGATGGATTCACCTCTGAATTCTACCAGACGTATAGAGAAGAATAACACTGATTCTCCTTAAAATTTTCCAAAAAATATAAGAGGAGGGAACACTTCCAAACTCATTCTATGAAGCCAGCATTACTCTAATACGAAAACCTGGAAAGGACCTCACCAAAAAAGAAAATTACAGACCAATATCCTTGATGAACGTAGATGCAAAAATACTCAACAAAATATTAGCAAACCGAGTTCAAAAATACATCAAAGGATCATACACCATGATCAAGTGGGATTCATCCCAGGGATGCAAGGATGGTACAACATTCGAAAATCCATCAACATCATCCACCACATCAACAAAAAGAAGAACAAAAACCACATGATCATCTCCATAGATGCTGAAAAAGCATTTGACAAAATTCAGCATCCATTCCTGATTAAAACTCTCAACAAAATGGGTATAGATGGCAAGTACCTCA
>JAVSCE010021548.1:0-5000 GCA_032199065.1 Smutsia gigantea
ATCTGACCTTGTTCTGCTTTCTAACATATTCCTTTATTACCAACTCTTTTTTTTCCCATGTTCTCTACACACTTATCAGGGTTCCCACAACACACCTACAATTCTCCATTTTTCCCATTCCATTCAGAATGCCCTTTCCCCCATCCCTATGAACATATTCACATATTTCAACACCTATCTGAAGTGCTCCCTCCTTACAGAGCACTCGCTGACTGCATCACCAGAAGTAGTATCCATCACATTCTGCTTGTGACCCATGTTACTTGTATATATATGTCTTACTTCCTCTATTAGACTGAAAACTCTGTGAGAACAGGAAACATTGTCCATATGATCCCTAAATAAGCCTAGTGGTTTTCACATAATATTTATTGTTTTTATTTATTTTCACTTCCAATAAGAATTAACTTTCATCCTCTGGAAGTATTTCCATTTCAGTTACTGACTTTGTATACCTCCCTAGGTATAGCAACAGATTCTATGTCTCTCCATTCACTCAATACTTTCCCTCCAATTAGCCAAAGAAGTTCTAAATAGCTTTCTAATTCTCCCCAGTGCAAATTACATCCAATTAGGAAAAGGCTATGGCTTTTTTGAACAAGAAACATAAATCAGTGCTTTTCTGCAGTAAATAGGTAGTGGACTAAAAGGAATAGTTGAATTAGAAATCTTCTATTTCACGGAAAAAACAATTTTCAAACTATTTGCAATGAATTTCTGGATTCTATTTTGAAGGAATATCATTATTTTCAAAATGGATAATTTGCTTTAAAATCAAATATGAAATTACTTCTGAATCTACTTCAAGAAATATGACATATTTTACCAGGTTTAGAAGAACTGCTAAAGTGACTCTCAAGGCAAACATGTTTACTTCCTATTTGTGCCCTTCTGTGGCAAAGATCTGTCCTCTTAAGTCTGTAAAAATACAAATGCTTGGCTTGTATTTGCTGCCCAATAAGTACATGAACAGCTGGGGGAGATCATCCAATCCAGACTGGTAGACGGCTGCCTTAAAATATGTCAAAAATAAGTCTACTTATTATCCT
The DNA here is from genome assembly GCA_032199065.1 of Smutsia gigantea. NCBI lineage: Eukaryota > Metazoa > Chordata > Mammalia > Pholidota > Manidae > Smutsia > Smutsia gigantea. The sequence goes on from JAVSCE010021548.1 coordinate 1,050, forward strand.
TTATTCAAGATCTCACAAACGTGACAATAAAAAAAATTGGTGATCCCACTAGCTTTGTTGTTGTTCCTAAGTCAAAAAAAGAAAAAACCTAAGTCCTTATCATCTCTTACCATCTGTTTTATTCCTGGAAGCAACTCATTCTATTTGTTTGAAGTAGCTTCTACCTCACTCATTATTAAGGACTCTATTAAGAACTGCAGTTCAATCTGCAAAACACCTCAGATTGTGCCTGAAGCACGCAGTGTATGTATTTCAAATCAGTGGGGGAAAAAATGGCATGATGGATGTCCAAGCCACCTTCAAACCCACAAGAGTTTTATCACCAGGATAGTCATGAATTTCTCTCTTTTGTTCATCTGAACTTGCTCCTACTTTACAATCTTTAAATAATTCCATTAGGAGTACATATTGGGATTCTTCTTAGAGGCAAATAATCTCTCACAGTTGTTAACTTGTTCCATATTAATTGCTACTACTTTTAGTACACTTATGGCTAGCAGTCTTGTAGTTACTTGAGTATATATTTTTTCTCCTTTACTAGACTGCAAGTTCTTTGATAAATATTAAAAGCCACCACAGTGCCTTATACATAGAAGGTACTCAATAAACTTTTGTTAAATCAATGATTGGCAAAGGAGATAATGGTAATATGTTATTGGCTTTTCCTGTCAAAGTGAGATTGATGCACTTTTCTTCATTACAGACACAGGGGACTTGACTCAATCCAGAGCATAAAGGAATCTTTGGCAGAAAAATTTATTTTCTAATAGGCTTATGTATATTGCTAGGTCTCTTAAAATTTCCATTTTTTAGTCAACTTTGAGTTAATCTATTTAAGATTTCTCCAGCTGAATATATATTATCAGACTTCATAAGCCCTTATGTGCATAACAAATGTGATGTAGGCCTAGACCATTCAATGTATGTATATTAATGATTTTAGTGACAAGTAATGATGAGGCCTGGAATTAATGGCTTAGGAGAATAGTGTGGGGCTCTGCGTACAGAGCATTTCAGTGGTGGCGCTTCCACTTTGAAATTTACTTTCCTCCGTTGACCTAAAAATGATCTGAGACATGACCTGGACTTTTGGCTTAGTGTGTTAATATTCAGCAATGTGTTAGTAAATAATTATTTGGAATAATTGTAATAATATGTTGTATTATTTTGTTCCTTTTATTTTATTACCTTAAATGTACTTTTAAGGAAATGTAGCTAGTCATTGCTTTAATAACCCTAATGTCTGGCATCTGATATGTGGGGCACATATATCTTTGTTTATGACTTTTCTGATATAGTAATAAAAATCTCACTTTGGAGAAGGGCTAAAATATTTTTAGAGCTAATTAAGCTTGTACAATGTTTAAAAATTAATTCATGTATTTTTACCCTATCTTCCTCCAAAAAGGATTTAGGGTTGTAATTATATCATGACTGCATGTAACATTTATTGATAATTTATAATCCAGGCACTGTTCAAGTGGCTTACATATTTAAAAATCATTTAATCCTTATAACAACTGTATAAAGTAACGTACTTTATTTTCCCTGCTCTATGAGGAAAGAAAAGGAGGTACAGAGATGTTAAGTAACAATCCCAAGGTCACATAACTAGGAAGTAAAGGAGCCATAGTTCAAATCCAAGCATTTTATCTCAAAAGTCACTATATTATTAACCACTTAACCACTGCTGCACAACTGAAGATTATAAATGAGGCACCTAAACTATTAAGGATTACTTTATACTTACAAGTTAATCAAAATACTAAATACATAAAATTTATTGTATGAAATTATACCCTAGTAATTAAAAACCTTAAAACGATTCCACTGGAGAAAAGGATACATAACAAAGAATTGATGAGCACTGAATAGAGAGGGAGTTTCTTGAAAGGGATTCCTTTGTTTTATTTGAATTTACAGAGATGTTTCTGTGTTGGAGGGGAACATTTTTCCTAGCAGAAGACCTGATTATCCTATAGTGGTGTAACACAGGGTACCTCGAAGAATTTGGAAAAATTAACATTACACAAATATGTACTTTCCTCCAGAAGTAAATTAAATGACCCTCATATTTTGTAATGAGAACAAGAAAGGAATGGTACTTCTACTGGCCACAGAAAAGACTAATTTTCCATTCATGCTACAACCATCCAAAGGCATGTGGTTTCCTGTGTTCTATTTCTTTTGGATTGACATACCACAGGACAATTGAAAACATGAAGCTCTTTGAGATAAAAAATGAGAAACCTCATGTGAATAGAGATAATCATGATAGAATTTTATCTTTATCTTTACTGAAAAGGATTCTACCAATTTATAAGCATAGGTACTGTAACTTTCAAGCTATTTTATTTCTTGGGACATTTAACATCTCTTGGTACTTTTTACTTCTTTCTTAGACATTGTATGGGTAGTAATCAGATATTTTTAAAAACAGCATTAATAATTATTGGCTTTGGTTTTAGTTTATTTTAGTAGATTAGCAGCCTAACACTTTAGCCTTAAGGGAACATTTTATTTACATCTTTCCCAGGTCTCATAACCTTGTTCATGAACTAATTCTGAATGGAAAGGATTCCAGAATACTTAATTCCAGAGATAAATTTTCTTTTTTAGAATTAGTGAAAATGAAACTCTTAATGACTCGATGGCACATTTATCCGATCATATGTATTTACTGGGTGCTTGCTATGTGTACATCTCCCCTGTCCTGTGAAGTTTGTGGTCTAGTTGGCAAGGCATGGTACGGCCAACACTAGAAAGAGTTAATATGGTCTTTAACTTACTTCTGGAAAAAAGTAGATCTTTGTGTACATGATTAGGGCAACATAAGATAATAGGAATAACAAGGTGACAAAAGCATTCTAGAGGCCAGCCTGTGTGTACTTATATAATGTTTGGAATGTCACTTGTTTTCTAATCTATACAATTGGATCATTGAATAAAACTGTGTTTGATACAGTTTTAGGATTCAAAGTTCCTACAGTTTTGAGTATCAGAATGATCAACAAAAATTGCCTTGGAGGGTAAAAGTAGGAGGTCAGTGCAAGCTGCGTGGGTCAGAATCTTTAGAAGTAGAGAAATTTGAGTTGGCCCTTAAATAGTAGACAGGATGTACATAGAACACAGAGCAGAAGAGAATTTTAGGTTCTGTGTACACAAAATGTTGAAGAGGGAAGCACAAAGTTAGCACAAAAAAGGATATGGAGTAGGAACTGAGCATGATGTTTTAAGGATGATGTTTGCAGTCTTCTGTAATGGAAGTTATTATTCCAAAATACTGTTGTACATGGATAGCTTGAGTCCTACTTATTGAGAATGGCTGAGGGCTTATTAATCCTGTCTCATTCCCATGTCTCAGTTCAGACAGAGTTTTGTACAAGGCAGTGACATAATGAAATAAATAATCCTTATGTATTAAAATTCTTTGCAGATGCAACGTAACATAACTTTATAATGATCCTTTTTTAAAAAAACTGTCTCAGTGTGTTTGTGTTTTAAAAATACATCCTGTTATTCCTCTTTATCCATAACTTGAGACTTTCCTGTAGGTTCTTTATTCAAATATAATCCAACCCAAAAGTAACACGAATGAATCAAGACACTTGTATATGGTGGTGCCCCAGCTGAGGGGACAATGGAAGTGGAATATGGAATTGGGAAACAGAGTCTGATTAGGGAGACCTACTAGGTCTTCTCAGAGCCCCAAGAACACTAAGACACAATAACTACATAAGAGGTCTCCCTGTATATATATTTAGCTATAATCTTTAGCTAAAATTATAGGATCCCCAAATATTAATGATTGATTTGAGGATAATCCTATAGAACAATGCTAGACATCTATGTATATCTTGGCTGCTACTCTGTATCTGTTTAGAAATATTCAGCTATTTAAACTTGAAAGTTTTGAATAGTCACAGGTTATTTATGAGACCTAATTAAAAA